>JALPQI010003416.1:0-86155 GCA_025490895.1 Thaumatotibia leucotreta
AGTACTGCATAATATTGTAATGCACAGACACGATCTGGAAGAAGATGAAGCGAATGATGACACCACCGTCCCAGTAACACCAGCAATCATCATCAACAACAATCAATTTTTAAAGAAGTGTAGTATTTAATTTGTTATGTGCAGTCAAGGCCAAATATGGAATAGTCTAAAGTGACAAAAATAATGTCGATAGGTAAATATATATATTCTTGGAACTTTGTGGTGAAAACATATTGGTGACCTTGACTGTACATTAGGTATTAATATACATATTGCCCTATTTTGCGAATAAAAGTAAATTTTATTTTTTAACATATGATTTATTTATAATTAATAATATACAGGGTGTTAACGGGGTCGTGATCCAAACTGTGAAAAACGTGTTAAGATGGTCTTTCTGAACAAGGTTTCCCATGGAACAAATATGAAAATCGCGAGAAAAATTTTACGGTTTTCATACCGACCGATGCGGAAGTGTTAATGATTTCCAGTATTGTTTCATAATGATGTAAACACATTCTCAAGGGATTAGTATGGATAATTGTATACATATTAATGAACTTGAACTCAATTAATTAAAAAAAAGTACGATTTTTCTTATGGGTCCCTTGGGAAACTTTGTTTAGAAGGATCATCTTAACACGTTTTTCACAGTTTGGATCACGACCCCGTTAACACCCTGTATATTATAATAGGTATATACAATTATAAATGGTTAACTTAAAACTAATACTTATAGGCCCTTGAATGGAACAAAATGGTACTCTCTGCTTAGCGTCTTATAATTTTAACATAAATTAATACGCAAATTAATCTATATAACATCATAGTATGTTATTTATACCTACTCAACTAAGGATTGAGAAATTCACGGGCCTTTTTCATTTCCGTTCAAGTTCGCACATCGTAACTTCTCCCTGTGATTTTCCATTTTAATGTTGTGCTCTTCAACAGCCATTTCCATTTTAAATTTATGCTCTTCATCAGCCAATGCCATTCTCCTGACATTCTTAAATTCTAGGCCAGTTTTAACTTGTCGCAGTGACAATAGTGTGAACTGAAATTTTAAATTGTTCTTATTACATTGTATATGAATGTATTGTACATAATATTAACACCGGACAGGGCTTTACGCAGTAGTAAAAGTAGAGACAAATAAATACTATGTGAGGGTGTTCTTATTAATGTTTCTATAACAATCAAATGGGGCATGGTTCTCCGGCTACTGCATCCGAGAACGAAACTGCAGACAAATCAAAATTACTTGACTTACTTAATATGGACTTGCTCCCATGCGTTCGTTTTTAGTTTATTCGTGTTCGTGTCCACGCTTCTATTTTCAATAATGTGCGTAATTTTTGAGAACGGAGCGAAATAATTGCTGAAATTATAAAAGAGACAAGTAAAAAACAGCCACGGAAAAAAATCATACAGTAACCATCAACGTAAGTAATTTACCCTTTCTTCTTCATCCCAGTTGAATGACCTAATGCGTTTCTGGCTCATTGTTAATATAATGATTAAAATTTTACACCAAATATCCAACACCAATAATCAAAATTGCCGGTGAAGTTTGTAATGTCAATATAAAAATGTCATCTGTCGTTCATTTCATTCCGTAGTTCACTCTTTTTACTTTTTAATTATGTGGGGTTGCCATAACATTCGTGTTAATCCTGGTGTAAGGAACGTATTGCTACGCCAAGGCTACTCGATGTTTATTAATAACGTTCTTATTACAAAGTTAATCCTTACTTACTCCCGGAGTAGCTAGTCCAGGTGTAACAGTAGATTAGCTTTGGAATAAGCGATTTTTATTAATAAGACTGTACGAGTATAATCAAGGTTTTCACAAATAAGTCAGGATATTAGCACGGATTACACAAAAAATACGAATTAGCAAACGTCCCGTTACCACGCCGCTCGACAGAAGTTCCAAGTGAGTGACGTTACTGCCTAAAGTGACAGTCATGTGACAATTGTCAGACATTCTGCATTACACAGTTAAGACGTGATGAGACTGGACCAGACAATACATATTCTGATATGGTCACTTGAATCCTTCATACGTACAAACTTGTTGCGTTAAAAAAATTATATAAATTAAACGGTTTGCTACTTTTCTCCTCCAATTTGGTCATATTGTTGTAATAACATTGAAAAATTACTTTTAAATTTCCAGTTGCACCACGCAAAATGAAAGAAGTGTGCGGCATAGCGAAACCCGTGAGCGAGGTGTCGATATCGTCGTCCGAGTCTTACGACAAATCGTGTGACAAGTCGAGCGATCGGTCAGACGACAAGCGGTTGCAGTCGCCCATCGAATCGCACTTTGCTGTCACTCCGTCCACTGATAGCAAGACGAGTTCGCCGGCGAATGGATTCACTACCGTGGAAGGTACATATAGTGTTATACGAGTACACATCGAATGTAGGAATATTTTTTTTAGTGCAGATGGTGCCTTTTTTAGGCTCTAGTGTCATTTTACGTCAGGTCCATAACTTCGGAGGGCCATTCGCACTAAAAAACGTCGTACGAGACAGGTGCAAAAACGAAATTCGTAACTAGTTCTTGTTTTTCGCACTTGTGTCGTAATGTACTATTCTGACCGTCTGTTCTATGTGAAGGAATTAAAATCAGTTACATATTTTTAAAACCAGCCGCACAATATTGAATGGACTCTTTTCATAACGTGGCTATGCAATTTGGACGCAGCTATGCAGTTTGTTGAAACACGATTTACAATTTTGTTTGTGTTTTTTTTTCTAATATAGTAACTTCCTTTACGAAGGGGAAAAAGGGACGCGGTGCGAAGATATTTATTTTTTCTTGGCTCTAAATTCTAAAATGATATTAAAATACATCTTAAACAATTATAACTTAGAGTCTAGTCCGTTAATCCAAAACACCCTTAATACAGTCAAAATAATTTTAAAACAGTCTTTCTAACTGTAGCTTTATGAGTTCAAAACACAAGCTCTCTGCATTGGCTATTAAGTTTCGTCTCTCCAAGCATACAGCACCTATTGACGGGTTAAGTTATGGAGTTGACTTGGCAAAGTATTGATATAATTAACGGTATCATGCTTATGTGCCATATCAGAAGAAAAACTACCATAGAACTATTTCTAAATAACTTTCAGGCGGCCAGCTACTCCGCGAAGAGCTCGACAACCTTGCCATCAGCGACACAACGCGAAGCAAAGAGTCCCTGCCCTCCAGCGACGACCTAATCCCCATACATTCCTCCTCCACCAGCACCGAAGACTTGAAGAAACATTCCAAAGAATCCCTCGCCGATATACCTCGATCGAGCAGCGCTGAGAACTTGAAGTTTGAGAAGTTGAATGAGCTGTTGAGTCCCGCGGAGGAGTCGATCTCGATGTTCACGCAGCTGAGCGACAAGTTGACGGAGATGGCGGGCGATAGTGGGGTCGACACGGCGCATACTGACGATGAAGCCTGCAAGCCTGAGGTATGGAAGCATTTATACAGAGGGCTCGTGAGCTTTGCTGAGAATTTAAACATAACATGGATAAGACTTGGGATTTCCGGGGTCGGTTTTTTTTTCATAGTAACTATGATAGACCTAAATTAAGAAAATGCAAAAAAAAGATTTTGTCATTATAAATATGTATATTATTTATTCATCAGTACTTTTAACAGTTACAAGTTACAATCATAAAATAAATCGCCAAACATCAACACTACTATATTAATACTTACATGTAGGTATGTAATAGGTCAACATTATTAAAATATTCGTTTTATATTTACAAGACTCCTAACTACATACAAAAAACAATAAGCGTCTTATAGTCAAGAATTAAATTCTTCCAATTATCCTGTACGGATTATATTTTAGAACGTTTATTCCTTGCTTTCTTTAAAATTATAATAGCAAACAATTATTTTTTCGATATTCTCAACTGTCAATCTATTTCTTTTGATGACTAAACGTAGACTTAAAACTTTTCATGTGAAATCCCGAGGTTAAAAGGTATATCCATACTAAACTTACGCACCGAGTTCCCGTGAAATGGCACTACCTATTCCGATCACTGTTAATGATGTATTCCTGACAATTTTTAGAGTCTTTAATGTTATATAAAATAGCCTGGATTCGGCTTAATTTCAGACCTGTTTTCGAAATACGTTTTTCGACGTAACTAGTCATAAAACTTCTTTTTGATTACAATGCAACCGCAATGTCATCTAATATTACCACACCTTTTGCCGAAAAAGTACTGATTGTGTCAAAAAGTAAAAAAAAAAAATTTTTGGTGACATTCGACATTAGGTCACATTTTTTTTTGTTTATTTTGACGTCTACAGTTAAAATCTCTCGCAATGCTCGCGAGCAACCTGTATACTTAAGGCTTCATCCCAAATAAAAATAATATTATTCCAATGTTTGTTAACAAGAAAACCATCGAACGACAAAGATTAAGATCTAACCTTGAGAACCTAAGTGTAAAATTAGAGACGTCAATTATGGCCACCTCATGCTCCAGACATAAGTAAAAAGTGTATATATATTTATGCCCTGTGACTGTGCCTAGTTGGAATTCTGACTGCGCGCTGCAAATTGGAGACAATATACAACTAAAGATCAATTGAAAAATGATATTGTTTCAGAAATGGACAATACTTGATCTCCAGTTCGGCATTCCATTGTTCGACGAGGTGCTCTGTGAAAAGATTTGCAACTGCCTCGCTGACCGGATAGCGGAACCAGAGTTGTAAGTACCTAGAATGACCTACATAATATCTCTACCACAGAATAAATAAGAGCAGAAAGTAAAAGCTATAACCCACTTATTCATAACCGTCACCTAATTTAGCAAGCCGCTAAGTATTGTAATAAGACCAATGGTTAGAAGTCGTTTATAAATAAAGGGGTAATAGTACATTGTGAATCTAGGGAGGTAAGTGTGGTACTCGTATTTACTATTACTCCCTAGGGAATTTCACTTTTCTATTACTCCCACTACGCATGCAAGCAATGGCGAGCTTATACAGCAAGTGTGATGAAAATCTATTTTTGCGTATCGTATCGACGGAGAATATGTAATTGCTTCATTATTTTGGCATAATTTATGAATATTTGTAACGTAAACATGTGCATGTGTCCGCTTCGAAGCGGATACGACTCATCCAGGCCGTGTCTGGTCAACGCGGCATGTACTTGTACAGTGGCGTTCAGAATTGCATGGACGATTTTTGAATGAATTCATTTATAAACTGTCCATGCAATTTGAACCCGACTGTACTTGTAGCGGCGCGGCGAAAACAAGGATTGACACCCCCTGACTCTAGTCCGTATATTTTTGTATTCAGACTTGAAATAATAGGAAACTTGTTACTTCACCAGTACATCTGATTTATAGTAATATTTAGTTATTATGTGTTCCGTTCGACTTCGGATATCTTCAGGATGTGAGAGCGTAGCGTCTCCCAATGACCGATAGATGCCGCTAGCGTCTATGAAGCCGCTCCACAGCCCGTAGCGCGCCGCTGTGACGTAGTTTCCGCCCCGACAGCTTCCTGTAACCAACCAGCTCGCACCCGGCGACTCGCCGCCATTTCATTGTTTCGTCGACCGTCTTGGCCGAAGGTCCGCATATTTTTATTTAAATTCGACACGTGGTCTTTAACTTCTCGATCGACTTAATTCCCAGTAATTATATTTCGGAACTTCTGCTCGAACAGAAAAGTTATTCATTTGAAGTGAATTTAAGGAAGTCATTTGAAGTGTTTCGCTAATCGTCAAGAAAGTGGTCTATCGTTAAATATTTACGACGAAAATTTTAGATTCGAATTTTAAAATTTCATTTCGAATAATCGAGTTCCCGAAGTATTTTCTAACCGATAACGTCCGTCGCGCAATTTTCAAGGTGACTTCGATCTACCCACTTTTTCTGGCGAAATACGTTCTCGACCACGATCGTGTTTTAAACGTTACCGTCGTTCAGTCGTAGGCGTTTCCGAGATTTAAGTAGGAAATCGTCCGATTAACGCGTGTTTTCGATCGCGTTACTTCTCATACGGTAACGTAAGCCGCTCCGCACCCGACGAGAGGGAACGTGCATCGCTACATCGTGTCGCCGCGGGCAGCGCGGCGCCGCCGGCCGGGGGCGGCCCGCGCGCCGCCGGGGAGCCGGCGCCACCGTGTCGCCGCCGCGGCCGGGCGCGCCGGGGGCCACCCCGCGCTCCGCCGCCGTGTCGCCGCCGCGGCCGGGCGCGCCGGGGGCCACCCCGCGCTCCGCCGCCGTGTCGCCGCCGCGGCCGGGCGCGCCGGGGGCCACCCCGCGCTCCGCCGCCGTGTCGCCGCCGCGGCCGGGCGCGCCGGGGGCCACCCCGCGCTCCGCCGCCGTGTCGCCGCCGCGGCCGGGCGCGCCGGGGGCCACCCCGCGCTCCGCCGCCGTGTCGCCGCCGCGGCCGGGCGCGCCGGGGGCCACCCCGCGCTCCGCCGCCGTGTCGCCGCCGCGGCCGGGCGCGCCGGGGGCCACCCCGCGCTCCGCCGCCGTGTCGCCGCCGCGGCCGGGCGCGCCGGGGGCCACCCCGCGCTCCGCCGCCGTGTCGCCGCCGCGGCCGGGCGCGCCGGGGGCCACCCCGCGCTCCGCCGCCGTGTCGCCGCCGCGGCCGGGCGCGCCGGGGGCCACCCCGCGCTCCGCCGCCGTGTCGCCGCCGCGGCCGGGCGCGCCGGGGGCCACCCCGCGCTCCGCCGCCGTGTCGCCGCCGCGGCCGGGCGCGCCGGGGGCCACCCCGCGCTCCGCCGCCGTGTCGCCGCCGCGGCCGGGCGCGCCGGGGGCCACCCCGCGCTCCGCCGCCGTGTCGCCGCCGCGGCCGGGCGCGCCGGGGGCCACCCCGCGCTCCGCCGCCGTGTCGCCGCCGCGGCCGGGCGCGCCGGGGGCCACCCCGCGCTCCGCCGCCGTGTCGCCGCCGCGGCCGGGCGCGCCGGGGGCCACCCCGCGCTCCGCCGCCGTGTCGCCGCCGCGGCCGGGCGCGCCGGGGGCCACCCCGCGCTCCGCCGCCGTGTCGCCGCCGCGGCCGGGCGCGCCGGGGGCCACCCCGCGCTCCGCCGCCGTGTCGCCGCCGCGGCCGGGCGCGCCGGGGGCCACCCCGCGCTCCGCCGCCGTGTCGCCGCCGCGGCCGGGCGCGCCGGGGGCCACCCCGCGCTCCGCCGCCGTGTCGCCGCCGCGGCCGGGCGCGCCGGGGGCCACCCCGCGCTCCGCCGCCGTGTCGCCGCCGCGGCCGGGCGCGCCGGGGGCCACCCCGCGCTCCGCCGCCGTGTCGCCGCCGCGGCCGGGCGCGCCGGGGGCCACCCCGCGCTCCGCCGCCGTGTCGCCGCCGCGGCCGGGCGCGCCGGGGGCCACCCCGCGCTCCGCCGCCGGCGCCGGGAGCTGCAGCTGGACCTGGGGTACTCTTTACGTTTTCCGCTCTCGGATCGATGGGTGAGTTAGCTTAATGATATTCTATTAACCCAAGGAGTCTAGTCTGCGGATGGCGACGAATGTTGTGATGAGAGGCCGCCACGTGGTCGCCACTGGCTGCCACGTGGGCAGCACCGGTCCCGACTTCATTGGCCGCCATGTGGGTGCCACCGGTCCTGACCTCACTGGCCGCCTCGTGGGCACCACCGGTCCCGACTTCATTGGCCGCCATGTGGGTGCCACCGGTCCTGACCTCACTGACCGCCACCTGGGCGCCACCGATCCTGACCTCACTGGCCGCCTCGTGGGCGCCACCGGTCCTGACCTCACTGGCCGCCACCTGGGCGCCACCGGTCCTGATGTCACTGGCCGCCACCTGGGCGCCACCGATCCTGACCTCACTGGCCGCCACGAGGGCGCCTCCGATCCCGACCTCACTGGCCGCCACATGGGCGCCACCGATCCTGCCCTCACTGGCCGCCACATGGGCGCCACCGGTCCTGATCTCACTGGCCGCCACCTAGGCGCCACCGATCCTGACCTCACTGGCCGCCACATGGGCGCCACCGGTCCTGATCTCACTGGCCGCCACGGGGGCGCCTCCGATCCCGACCTCACTGGCCGCCACGACGGTGCCACCGGGGCGGGGACTCCACTGGCTGCCATGTTGGTGCCACCGGGCCTGACGTCGCTAGCTGTCACGGGGACGCCATCGGTCCCGACGCTGGCCGCCACCGGTCCCGACGCTACTGAACGCCACGTGAACACCACCGGCCCTGACCTCACTGACGCCATGTCGGTGCCGCCGGCCCCGACGTCACTAGCTGCCACGTGGGCACCACCCGTCCTGAGCTCACTGCTCGCCACGTGGGTGCCACAGGTACTAAAGTCATTGAGTGCCATGCCGGCACCACCGATCCCGTTTTTTGACGGGGTGCGACTACGATGCTACCGATCCCGACCTCACTGGGCGCTACAACGGTGCCACCGGTCCTCGCCTCATTGGCTGCCGCAACCACGCCACCGGTCCCGACTTCACTAGTCGTCGCGACGGCACCATCGGTATTGACCTCACCGGGTGCCACGGGACACCGCTGGCCACGAAATTATAGTCACCATGATGACATTACAGGTAATAATACTGCCGTTCGATGCTGATGCTGATGTTGTCCAGGCATGGCGGTATAACCCACCTCAATGTTGCTGCCGATCACGAAACCGCTACATTCACGCGACCACCGCAATGGCGCTACAAGTCACAATACAATTGGTCCGATGAAGTTCATTGTGCAACTACAGTGGCCCGCAAAGCCGATACAATGACGCCACGATAACGCCTCGCTGCCGGCTGCCAACTGGCCGGATGACGCCACCGCCCGCGATATTCGCCATACGCTCTGCCCAACGCGAAAGCGCCAACGACTCTTGTCAGTTTGGCCCCCCCATATCACGTAAGTAACCAAGCTGATGCCGGCAACCACCCTGGCGCCGCCTGCCGAGCGGAAGCATTGCAAACCACAGTCTGGTGCTCCTGCTTCGGGTGTCCCTGATAGACATACACGTGCCTACTGCAGCTGGGGGGATTGCGGATCCCTCGTTCTCGATCGAGGATCCGTTGTAGTGGCTGACCGAGTCACAAGGAACTGCGTCCTATTGTTCTATAGGAAATCTGTACGTTGTATCTATATTCAAATACTACCTGCAGTCTCCCACGATCCAATACAGCAGAAGCAGGAAAACTTAGTGCACCAAACCGAAGACCTGTTCGACAATGAATGGAATCTGTAACGTAATATCTCATGTTATTCTACAAATGTTTGATCAGCCCCGGATTCCTCAGACACTCAAATCCGCGGGCCTGCTTTCTGAAAACTGATGGTATTGACAAGGTTTGGAAACAGATTTCTTATAATCTCTCTACTCGCAGTCGTTCTCCGACAATACGGGTTCCTCCTCATAAAACGGACCATTTCTCCGAGGGCAATAAACAAATTTGGGACAAAAATCCCCCGGTCGTAAGCGAGCTCGAGATACAGCTGCTCGAGGAAAGAGGCCATGGAGAGATAGCTCGAAACACCGGTATACTCGTCACAGAATATAAATTCTTCGTTTTTATCTAAGCGTATTGCTATGCCCGGTGCTGTCCCTACACAGATTATTCTTTCCCAGAGCCGATTAAAGGTCTCCCATATTAATAGCTGAACTTACTTACTCCTCTAGCGCAACGACCCAAAGAAAGTCCTGGTCCCCAACACGACTGTTCACCTCTGACTCCGGTCCTGGGCAGTTTTAGTATACTTAATATTATTTGTAAGTAAACAATTGGATACGTCCGTGACTGCTTCCACATGATACATTTCTGACCAACGTTTGATCACCTATCAAGACTATTTCCTGATAGCAATCCAGTCGAAAAAGGAGTACAGATTACCAGATCGACCCCCATCAACCTAGGTTAGCAAATATACTACCTGAAATACGTTACAACCCTTACTCAAACCATAGCCACAACTTTTGCGTCCTGCAGGGAAAATAAGGTAAATGATTAGTTGCGAGACAGTGTCTCGCGTCCAACGCCGTGCGCTCCTAGACGGACTCAACCTTACGAACTTGGGCGTCCATGGAGGCTGGTTGCACTATCGCAGGCCCTAACACTGCTTCGGGCGATTACAGAGTCCCATGCCAGCTCCCATCTCATCTGCCAACCGGACTCTTGAGGGAATCTCCCATGGTGGATTAAGAACGTAATAAAATACGTTCATATCGAGGTAAGAAGGAAACACTATATTGAGTATATTGATCAACGCACCGCATTCTCAGTCGATCCTCAACAGGAAGCCGGTGCGTGGTCTCCAACAGGGAACTTGCACTGCGACTCCAAAAAAAAAAAAAAAAAACTACTCTTTAAAACTTAAGGAGAACCTGAGGAGATCGATAGTTAGTATGATTATTAGTTACAACGACCAACGCAGAAAGTATTGGCATCAGGGAATTGCCTACGCACTACAGGTTCACAACTTACGGAACCAGTTCGGTTCATATACCTACAGGTCGGTACTTTCAGAAAGTCGACGGACGAGCTAGGGGACTCTGCGCCCCCGAGCGGCACCAGCGCCCGGAAGCCACTGAGCAGATCTTCACCCGCTAGGGTACCCCGTCCATCGACCTGTTCGCTCACCTCAAACGCCCACGTGCCACAGTATGCCTCGGTCTACTGGCCCTAACTGAACGCACGATGCGTTTAGGTAAGCGGAACGCTACTACACCGACGCTGACTGACCAGATCAAAAGAAAAGTCTGCTGGTGTTCCGTTGGCGTTTCTCCAAAGTAAAAACAGGTACGCCCATATGGAAAATAGTCATCGTCGTACGCTAAAAATAACATCGTCTGCCAGCTATCTCATCAAATCAAGTAACGAAAATATCCTCACATATTTTATCGCATTTAGCGTAGCGAACGATAATCTCTGATTAATATTATTTGTAAAGTATTTATTTGGCGAAACCTTCGCCTTCAAGGTGCCTGTTTGATTAAACGCTTAAAGAATACTAGTTTTAATCTGAACAGCTGTACGACATCAGAGAGAAACCCACATATGGAATGTTAATACCGAGTCTAGAGTCCATGACCTTACACTGTACTGTATTATACGTAGACAATTATTCTAATAATTCTCACTTAATTATTTTCTGTCTGAAATTCCGTTCTAAATTCGATAACATCAAAATATGAATTATTATTATTATTCGACGGTATTCTGGACGTGTCTATTCGTATAAATTACCGAAAATATTATGTGAAACTTATGTATAAAATCTGCGGATAAGTAAGTCCTATATATAATCTGCGGATATCTACTCTACCTAACCGAAAAGCCTCGTTTGAGCCTATTCTTAACCTCTGAATGCAAAGCGATGCATCATGTATTCTTAATTTTATTGACTACATGTCAAAATTCATTGGTTGTTTTAGGGCAGTAGAGCCCTAACATTTCTGCACCCGCTGACTCGCCACCAGGAGATAATAGACAGGTCTCACATCCTGAAGATATCCGAAGTCGAACGGAACACATAATATGAAATTTTACCTTCCAATAAAATTATTATTATGTTTCCTAGACTTCGGATATCTGGATAATGCGTTCCTGGTGGCAATATTTTATCAACCTTTACATTCTCCTCAACAATGAAATGGCGGCGAGTCGCCGGGTGCGAGCTGGTTGGTTACAGGAAGCTGTCGGGGCGGAAACTACGTCACAGCGGCGCGCTACGGGCTGTGGAGCGGCTTCATAGACGCTAGCGGCATCTATCGGTCATTGGGAGACGCTACGCTCTCACATCCTGAAGATATCCGAAGTCTAGGAAACATAATAATAATTTTATTGGAAGGTAAAATTTCATAAATTATTTAAGTGTTTTCTTATTTTCAGATTGGATAAAATTAAAGAAGACAATGAGTTTCTATGCTCGGATGTATTAAAATTTGTGTCACAGTGTCAAGTAAGTGTAATTATCATTATTCTTCTGATTCTTATTTTCCCTTTTACTTAGGAATAAAGAACTAGGAAATTGTAGTACAGCCGTGACATAAGAGTAATTAACATTTGAGGATAGTTTAAATTTCTTTTGATAATTTATTTTTACCTATTTTCACGGCGACGTCTTTGATATCGAACGGTAAACATACACACCCACCGCTCGACATCAAAGGTGCCTTCAAAATTGGTATGAGGAGCATTCGATGGGCTGGTTGGGCTGTCCCGTACAAATGCGTGTATATTCCGATAGTTTGAGTTTTCTTCCGAGTTATTAGTTTTTAGTACAGATGGTGCCTTTTTTTAGGCTCTAGTGCGAGAAGTCGCTCATTTTACGTCAGGTCCAAAACTTCGGAGGGCCATCTGTACTAAAAACGTCGTACGAGACACGTGCAAAATTTTTCGTCAGGTCCAAAACTTCGGAGGGCCATCTGCACTAAAAAAACGTCGTACGAGACACGTGCAAAATTTTTCGTCAGGTCCAAAACTTCGGAGGGCCATCTGCACTAAAAAAACGTCGTACGAGACACGTTATATTATTATTATTAAAGCCTATATAGTGTCCCACTGCTGGGCAAAGGCCTCCCCCCTAAGTCTCCAATCGTCCCGGTTTTGAGCAATCTGTGGCCAGCCGTTGAGATGCGCGTCCAGGTCGTCCCTCCACCTCCTCCTGGGTCGGCCAGCTGCTCGCCTGTCTTGTGGCACCCATTCCGTGGCTACTTTAGCCCACCTATCTGGGTGCATGCGGCAGACATGGCCGGCCCAGTCCCATTTAACACGTGACACGTGCAAAAACGAAATTTCATGTTTTTCGCACTTGTGTGGTAATGTACTATTTTAAAGCTGTTTTTGACCCCCTGTATGCTTAGCACATGATTGGTATGTCAGTATGTCGCCGCGAGATAGATTTTCCATCTTTTACGAACTATATGAATAAAAGAGGGATAGATAGTCTATCTCGCGGCGACATAATGTCGCACTAATCCTGTGCTAAACCTGCTGGTCACGAAAGAAAACTTCGATAAACCTACAATTTTGAGAAAAACGTGTTTGCAGGGGATATCGCAGACTTTTTTGTGGAATGCATCATAAAAGCATCTGAATTTCCTATCCCAAATTATGTGTTATTAAAATATTTTCAGTATTACCCTGGAGAAGACATGGGTATAGTGAAGCGAGGCACACTAGTACCACTTCCCCGTAAAAACCTCGCTTTCGAGAACGGCCGCATCAGCGAGTGGAGCGGGAAATGACGTCGTCCCGCTCACACCTGCCGCTACCCGCCGCTGTGCGAAAGAGACCATCGTATATCACTTGGTTTACTCTATGCGAATTCCGTTTTCGGTGTTCGTTTGGTATGAAGATTCAATGCAAGCTATGTCAGTTTGTACTGGTAGCAAAACTTAACTGTACTATAGTTTATAGCCCATGAAATCTAAGAACGAACTTTTGATAGTTATAGATGAACCCTTATTAATATAAACAAATAAAATAATAAAAAATACCTAGATATTTTTCTAGCAGGAACGATAGATTGAAAAAATTAAACATCGACATAATTGTTATCGATAAGTGTTGTAGTAGTCGATAAATATATTTAATAAATAAATAATGCGCCGTAACTTATCGATTATTAATAAGAATGCAAATCATATTCAAAACGCAACTTTATTTTTCTTATCTCTTCTAATTAGTACCCATCAAAAGAACAAAGACTTATAAAAATACTCTAACGCCATCGCCATAGGCAATAATCAATATAAAGTATAATTTTTTTAAAAATAAAGCCTAAATGGGTCCTATGTTTTGTTGGTTACCTGCTTTTACGAAGTTACCATCTGTATGAGAATAGGGTGAACTCATCGATAACAGTTTCGATGTTTCATTTGTCAATCTCTCGTTCCTGCTAGAAAAATATCAAGGTATACTTATTAATATGAGGGTAAAACATTCAATTTTTCCGATAGACTTATCGTCATATAAGGCTCATTTCTGAACTGTCAATTGTTCGTTCATAGAAATCGACAACAATAGGCATTTTTGCCGCTTTAGAAAGATTTACGAATGATCAATTGCAACATTTATTAATATCACCTGAGGGGATCATCCAGAGATACAGGTAATATTCACTAAAGCTGGAACAATTGGAATTAATTAAATGAATGACATCAATTGTATCTACTGTCATTTTGATATCCACGCTTACATAGTTTCGGTCACTAACTCGATCCATTCTGCCAGCTTTGGTGAATTGACCTGTACACAATTACGCAAGTTTTCCAATGAGGTTAACAGTACAAGGCTTAAATTTTTGCATGACCATCGAGGTTTACGTCTGTGAGTTCAAATATTATGTTCATAATGCCTGTTTGGTATACTCTGTATTTCATCTCCTATTTTAACATTATAAGTCCTGGCCTATTAGAAAAAGTGTTTAGGAATTTTAACCTAATTGTCAAAAGAATAATGACTAACTTTGTTTGTTTCGAATTCGAAAGGTACAAACGAAAAGCAACTCTGTTACACGTATGCAAAATTTAAATTCAACTGTAGGTAATTTGTACTTGTGTAAGTACGCCAGGACTTACGAGGTTAACCCTTTACCTACGGGGCCATAATATTTGCTATTAAATTGTTTGACTTGACACCATTACATATTACATAAAACTTTAATTTGACAGTGGTGGCAACTCTGGTTGACACCCGTAGGTAAAGGGTTAAGCTATGTCCATGTGGTCAAAAAAAGCACCCTGCTCAAAAAAACGGTGACGGTACTGACCTCCGATGACGGATTTTCTTTGACGCAACGTGTACGTACCTGTTGGCATTTAAGGTTGAGCCACGACGTGTGTGCAGGGGCCTATTTCTCGAAAGCTTGTGACTTGTAATACAAGCGGAAGTCCTTATCAAATTGATAGTGTTAAAAAGAGACTTGCACTTGTATTACAAGTTACAAGCGTTCGAGAAACGGGCCCCTGCACGTGCACATGCACTTTAAGCTCATTTCAAAGTATGTTTGCATTTAAGTATTGAACAGTGGTGTGAAGAGTATGAGACAAAAATGGCGCCAATCAATACGATGTGCCAGTGCTATTCCGTACCTACCGTTAACGTTTTTTATACAGCATGTGTATTTGATACGGGCGAATATTTTAGTGGCGATTACTATCGGACCTAGGGAACCTATTTCATCATCATCATCATCATCATCAGCCAATTGACGTCCACTGCTGGACATAGGCCTCCCCCAGAGAGTTCCACAAAGATCGGTCGTGAGCTGTCCGCATCCATTGGACACCCGCAACCTTTACAAGGGAACCTATTTACATAAATTTATTTTAGAAATTAAGGTATTTTTTTTTCATACATAATAATTGAGCCCGCAATGTATTGCATCCACTGGTAGCCACATTACTTAAAGCAGACATAAGTATCTAAACGTCATACGAGTCTCATGTCAGTTGGCCGGCATACATTGCTGCTGGGTTGCACTTTAGAAAAATTATTACACCTAATCAACAACAAAATTTAACGAAATGGTTATCTTATACGACTCGTAGGATCAGAGATTATAGCTGGATTAATTATTCGCCCGTATCAAATACCCACGCTGTAGAAGCAGAGCATTTAATCTGTACAATGAATATACCTGTTTCTTGTTGATGGAAAATTTGGTTGTCATTTTTACCATCATTCGTATCATGGATACCAAAAGAACGGTTCTTTTTTCGTTCTTTTTCGTTCTTCAGTATATAAATTCTATGTTAATGGAGTAGGTAATGTAAAAATATGTTATTGTAAATTACATTAAATATTGAGTAGTATATAAAGAATATAAAACATTTTAAAACATAAAAATATTGGGTTATTTCGAGGTTTTTGTAAAATAACGGTTCCGGTCCCTGCCTACTCAGCATAAGTTTCACTTGTCATATTTTTTATCCCTTTTAATTTATCAATATGAGCATAAGACCGAAAGGGACAAACGATTCTTATCGGCTTGCTAATTTAGGAGACGTTTAATAAAGGGATTATCGTGTACTGCTTCTCGCCCTTTTAAATTAAACCGTTTTGCGCGATTTATCGGCTGGTTCCTGTGTCAGACGGACCGCCAGTCTGCGTCAGTCTGAAACGCGCCATCGATTCAATACGTTATTATTTGCTCCGCGCGGGCGGTCCGCGTGACACACGAATCAGCCTAAGACAGTCCCTTAGTGAATTTAGTAGATAAGTGTATCCATTATTGTTGGCTTGATATTAATTTCATTTATAAATTGCTAAGTTGTGTGGTACCTAGAATCCTCTCAGTTGATATTAGTGGAAAAGTTAATCACGCTTGTTTTGTTTTACGTTTGCTTACACGTGGCCATATTATTGTGTTTACAGATTAATATATTAATGTACAAACAGCAACACTCCTAACGGACCATTAAAGACAGAGCAGAGAGAAAATGAAAGAGATTAATATAGTTATATTATGTCAACTTCAAATTAAATAATACACGGGAATGTTGATCGTTCGCACTTTTCGCAACTTGGTCGAATAATACAAATCGGGTTCCGAAATCTTATGAGACTAGTATTACGACTTTGGCCGAACTCTGCTGACCAATGGGGCAGGCATTGCTAAGGTTAACCAATGATCGCTCGCGGTTTCTTCAGAAGGTGACATTACCATGGTTACGTAATAACAAAAACGTTTAACCAATGATTGATTGCGATTTTTCCGGAAGCTGACGTTACTATAGTTACGTTATATATAACATCCGCTTTAGTCCTGGAGACGTCAATCTAACTTCAGAGCCGGTAATTTGACTGCTAAGCTGCTATGTAGAAATTTTCGTTCATTTTCCTTTCAACGGCTGTCACTGTCAGATATTTTTTCAAAGTTAGAATTTCAGCCAGAAACTATCAAGTCTCTATTAAACATTTGTATGGCTACTGACAGATTAAAGGATTATAGGTAGACTGTCAAACGTCTATCTACCATATTTCCACAAAGGTTACATAAGAATTCAACTAACGTCAACTAAAAGATGTGATGAATTATAATAAAGACAGCAATAGCATTTGTCTCTGTCAATGATAAAAATAATTTAAAATTGCCCGATTAACATCGCCCTGAAGCCCATAAAGAAGAAAAAAAAACATGGCTATTTGTAAAAATATCTTGACTTGGAAAAATACCTCGCCTATTAATGTCAGATAAATCATGAAATCCGATTTGAAGAAACCGTGATTAAATTACTAAACGGTCTTAGACAATTCTATGAAGAACTGTCGTTATCCAGTTTCCACAAGGAACAACGACATCTAGCGTCTAATCATGGCCGATAGCTAATTCTTAATTTTCGTAGACGAAGGAATTTTTACTGAAATACTGAAATTTTGACGCAACAAAGATTCGATGACATATCATCGGGGACCATCGCGATCGTGCCTACTAACGAAAAATACCGAACCCATAATATTACACGACCAAATTGCATCCTTTGCCAAGTGGCTCAACATTCCTATGTAACTGACATGTGACTGTAAGTGTGATTCTCTTTCATGCAATATTTCCAATTTCTGAAGTGTATACCTAGCTGTGTTGCTTTTTGTACTAAATACTTATTGTATATAATGGGTGATCTGGGGGGCTACTGAGAATCATTTAGATGTTTGCCTCTCTATCACTCGCATTTTTAACGAAAGGAAGGCAAATAGTCGAAACTTTGATTTTCGGGCCTCCTGATCGTGCAAATGTGAAGAATTTCTTCGCAGTGGTTATAGGAATTGACGATATATATAATGCGAAAGGCGACCGCCCATCATAGGTATATGTATTTTTTAACAGATTATAAATATTTTAGTTTTAAAGAAATCCGAAAAAAATATCTACTATTGAGAAACATAAAACTTTGTTTTTTTTTTCGTTTAAATGAGTAATGATGATAGCACGTCAATTAAAAATCCGCATTTTGTTTTTATTTTTTTATAAATTTGAAGTATTAATGTGATTTAAAAGATTATTATTAGAATATAAATTACATTGTACACGACAGTTTACTAAAATATATTGTTACCCGTTTGTAAAATGGTTTTAGAGAAACTGTCGTGTAGAATAATCTAGAATGTAGAGCAAATTTCATTATAGGACCTACACCCGTATACAAGAGATTTGGGGCCAAATCTCTTTCGAAATCAAGATTGATTGAAATCGTTCGAGAATGGAGTTCCGGAGTGTAATAATTAATTACAAAATAACTGAAAAAATGATTTATGCATTTCATAAGTTTTATCGGTAACATTGTAATTTCTAGCTTTGTTATTGAAGGCTGTGTGTGTAGGCGTAGGTACAGTTCGCCTAACGCGAACTCCTAAAACCGAAATTATCTTACATCTCTCTCTGTCCCTCCAAGGGGAGGCGTCATTAAATTGAGAGATATAGATGCTCGCGATTTTAATAGTTCGCGATAGGTCCTCCCTTCTAATCAGTAGACATCGGAATTTTCGTAGCACTTTTTGTATCTATAGTGAAAATGTAAAATAAATATGAAAGAAAGAAATTGAAGGTACAGTCAACACTTTTTATTTCTACTTCGGATTTTCAAACATATCTGGAAGAGATCCCTCTTTAACAAAAAGACCTCTTGTTGATTATGATTACTCATACTTCTAATTTTCTTTAACATAATTACGAGTATTATGCTATATTTAAAATTATATCTATCCATATTATGTATATCGGAAGATGATAAATGAATGATCACACTTCAAAAGTGCAACGTAAATTCGGGCTGTAAAATTAGTGTTGAATTAAACATTTATCTAATTTGTACCTGTACTTTAGTGGTATTATTTACACAAACTAGATTTATTATAAAAGCATATAAAAATATCGATGGATGATTATTTTAGAGGTACCGTATGCACACCCAATAAGCCTAAGAACCTACAACCGTCAACCTCCATTATGTTTGGGATATAAATATAATTCATCGTTGTATATTTGGTTATCACGCATTTCTTTCGTTCTCTATAAATACTGTACTCCATACTGTTGTATTGTAAACATGTTTTTTTTCGCCCGCACTGCACCTCTCATAACCATTTGTTTGGTAAAAATGAAGACTACGTACGATAAAGAAACTTGATCTATTCTCCTTTTAGTACCTTGTCATAGTGCTAGGTCGACAGTAATATGCGATCACGAGTAGCATTCGTATTGATTGTTACTGTGACAAGGGACGAAATGGTACATGAGTCATTTAGCTTTCCCGTACATCAACGGTTGTCTTACCATTTGTTACGATGCGCATAAAGATCATAAATGGTTAATTAACCGTGTTGGCGATGGTATCTACATTCCTACAAGTACCTATGTAAAATCGACGTCAATACAATTACGAACCAATCGAACCATTAAATGAAGTACAGGCCTGCTACCGCGAACATTGAAGTTCACAAATTTCGGGGATTTTTCTCTATCACTCTAATGAGGCATTCGTTGGAGTGACAAAGATAAATCTCCGAAATTTACGAATTTCGGTGTTCGCGGTAGCAGGCAAGATTACAGATGTAGTGACATTTTATCCCTTCGTATTTACACGGATACGTGCTAATTTATCTTTTTTGTATCACTGCAATAGATACTGTAGTGTAGTTCATCGAGATAGCAATATCAAACGTTTCTGTGATAAAACAAAGTATAAGGATTATAATATGCACTACACCTGTATTCATAATTTAGCACATTAGTTTAGTATGATGATATGATAAGAGTTGAATAACACATGGATGTATCAGTATCTGATGAGGCAGATTGAAAAATAAAGCTAGAATTCGAGGTTTGTCTAAATTATTGCATTGTATATTGACGGCGAATTTACTGTTGTGTTGTCAGCCATCTCTGTCAGCAGAGCAGTTGAGTGCAAGGAAACCGATAGGTGGGTTTTGTTTTACATTCTTAGTCGCTTTTCTCAAGGAAATCGTCCGTCCGTGCGCTCTAATAATAGATAATATTCCAAATTTCCGTACTCATTGCGCTCAAGTATATGAACAGGGGGGTTACCTTGACGTATAATATTATTATTTGAAAAAAAAAAGTCCCGCTGAGTTTCTTGCCGGATTCTTCTCAGGAACAATGGTGTAGGGTTAGAACCGGAAGTAGTTTTTTTCTCTCATTTGCTATTTAGTTTCACGATTCAAAAGCGCTCGTTGCTGGGCCTAATTGAATAAAGAATATTTTGACTTTGTACTAATGCGATACAGTTTAGGTCGAGAGAAAGGGACAAGGCAATACGAGTCGTATATCTCTGTCCCTTTCCCTGAACCTAAACCGAATCGCATTAGTACGTTATGGTAACCCCTCAGAACATCAATAATGTCAGAAGGCCTGCCGCCTAATTCGAAAATTTTAATTTCTATCTTATGTTCCTGACACTCCAATGAAGTCATCAGAAAAATTTACTATTTTAGCTGTATCTAATGCATCGCCTTCTGTAAGCTTAGCACATGATTGGTGTGACAGTATGTCGCCGCGAGATAGACTTCCCGTCTTTAACTAACGGTATTAATAATAATAAAATAGGGGACAGATAATCTATCCCGCGGCGACAAACTGTCGCACCAATCATCTGCTAAGCCTACTGTTGTGTACAGCGAATTGCGACATGTACCTATAATAAGTGTTACTAGATGATTAGAAATAAAGCTATGAAAAAACTTATAAAACATGGATGGCTGACTTGACAAAAGTAAATGCAGAAAGCTTTTTTGTTATATCTGTAATATTTTAGGTGTAAAATGACCTAATAAAGTATGTGTAAATAAATGTTGCATTTCGTTGTTATGTCGTCGATGAATTAAACCTTTAGGCACTGATCTCACCGCGAGCTACTAAGCTATGAACTATGGGCTATAACAGATTATTTACACGGGAGTGCGTATCTTTTGTCCGTGTTCATAGCTTAGTAGCTCGCGGTGAGACCAGTACCTTATGATGACACTCAAAGCCATGTTGTTGTAGGCGAGATGTAACGAACTATATGAAAAGCCTTTAAAGTTTAAATACGAGTGAACTATTTATAATGTAGTCAAATAAAAGTTAAGATAAATTACCTTAACGCACCTTAAAGTCAGTATCATATTCCTACCTGTAGACTTTTAGCATAAGAGTGGTGCGACAGTATGTCGCTCCGCTGTGAGATATACTTCCCGCCTTTTACTAATCTTTTACTAAAGAAGACTTTTACTAGTCTATCTCGTGGCGACACAATGTCGCATCAATCATGTGCTAAGCTTATTGACCTTATTGTATAGTCCATTTCAAATACGAAGGCCCGAAAGACATAAGGCACTTCGAAAGGGCCTGGCCAGGTTTCTTTTATTATCACTGATCCTATTGCTGACGCCTAATGACTGTTAAGTGGAATCAGGCCTTCGTATCTGAAATGGACTTTACCTACCTCGCCTGAGGGCCTTAAGAATCAGGTGAAGTTAATAGAAGGATATTAACGTGCCGTCACAAGCGCAGTCATCGAGTGCGGAAATTACTATTTGGGCATTTCTCCAAGCGTTACAACCGCTGTGATTTACTTAGAAATCAACGGCGTTTACCAGGCAGACGCGGATTCAGGACTTCGTTCAGGGCAGGGGTGAGGGGGGAACCGATCTATGATAATAAGATAGTATTTTATATTTAAAATATCACCTAGGCGTACCTAAGTTCAGTGTCAGGGGATCCGCACCTGTTACCAGGGTGCTTAGACAAGTTGCCAATCGCTAACGCTTAATCGTCAATTGTAAACAAAAGGCCGCTAACTGTCTTTGTCGCACTAATATGAAGGAGTGACAGAGAGGGAAAACTACGATACGCTACTAAGCGTAAAGGTGCGGTTAAACTAAAAGAGCATTCGCTGTTCTAACCTCCCACTCTACGAAATTCGATCGGTACACAAAACGTGATTGGTTGATTTCGTAGAACGGGCGCTAGAACAGCGAATGCTCTTTTGGTTTAAACGCACCTTTAGCGATTGGCAACTTGGCTAAGCATCCAGAATATGCAAGCACTCGTGCGACTCTCACGGGAATCGAGAAATGCCCATTTAGTACAAATAGTTTACTGCCGTCCTAGTAAATAAAATAGTTCTTTTGGCTGTTAAAAATATAAACTGACTACAAAAATTCACTCTTTCGCGTTTCCGTGAAAAAGTGATTGTTTATTGTACCGCTTCCTATCAACTCTTGACTCTGTTGCTATATCTCGGAATTATAAACTGCGATAACTGAGCATAGGACGCACATTATTAACTGTAGCCGAACCATGAGTTGGCAAGTTAGATAACGTTCACGTTGGTTATTCGACACGTATGTCGTATGCATGAATGCATCAGCCTATGATAGTCCACTGCAGGGCGTAGGCCTCCCCTATTAACTATGCTATACGCATTATAAAATTTATAAATGCCCATAATCGCCACGCTGGGCAACCGGATTGGCGATCGCAGTAATGTGTCTACTATGATGACACTGCTGCCCATCATCAATCTTTTATCAAATAATGGTCAGTGACACTTCAATCCCTTAGTCGACTCTTACGACACCCGCAGGAGGATTTGGGGTGGTGACAAATGTATTCTTACACGAATACCTAACCAAATAAAAAAATTAAAAAAACCTACTTCAACCGATTTCTCCAATATCCCTTCATCACACCCCGACTAGGGGAACTCGGTTTATTCTGAAAACGCTTAAAAAAAGAATGATCGAAATCGATTGACGTGGTATTTATTCGTACATTTGTCGTGCACATGGTTTATGCAAATTTAAAACTTATATAGTTTTATCATGGATGCCGTTGTCAGAACTGGACCAAATTAAAATAGGACCAATCGGTGAGCATCAGCTTTCAAATAAAATAAGAATCATTAAAATCAGTTCACCTAGTCGGAAGTTCTCAGGTAACAAACATAAAAAAACATACAGTCGGATTGGGAACGTCCTCTTTTTTTTCAGGTCGGTTGAATACTTTGAATAGTCCATCAAGCTCACTCCAATACAGTGCGAACGTGATGCTATGCGTATCAATAAAATGCTAACGTAAACATTACTTGCTAACTCATGGTACGGCTACTGTTGAGCGCTAAAACTGGAATATTAAATGTCCGTTATTTAATTTGTAATCTACTGTCAAAATGTAAAGGTCTAAAGTTAATTGTTAGGCCCTATTCCATAATACGAGTAGGTACTATAATTTTCCTCTCGGGCCTATGATATGACACATTCTCATTTAATATTAGTATGTGGAACAGTTAAGTTACTAAACAGAAAAATAACGTGATTGTTTTAAATATATTTTAGTAATGCTTCGAACTGTTTGTGACCGATGTAAGCGCGATTTGGACGCGGACGCAGCGCCACCTGAGGAGCCTTTCGACAGGTAATTTTGAGCAATTCTCAAAGTCTGCGGCCCTACCGCGACAAAACGAAATTCGTAAATTTCGAGGATTTGTCTCTCTCACTCTAATGACGCCTTCGTTTGAGTGACAGAGAAATCCTCGAAATTTACGAATTTCGATTTTTCGCGGTAGTAGGCCTGTACATTTGGATTACGTCTTCAATATTTATAAAAATTGGTAGTCTGATCAAGTCAATGATGCTGAGCAAGATCTACCACATTTCCAGCCAAGCCTACCAATTTAACCAATTTTTATTAATACCGAAGACATCGAAGTCGTGATCCAAATGTAGTGTACCTACCTACACACTTTTTGAGAAATGTCGTTTTAGGTATTTAACACTGGCCAAGGGACTAGTGTGGACACAATTCACGGGACGTGCCAAATTTGGCGAAAATGATCCTGCTTGAGTGATATTAAAGATACTTTCCTTAAGTAATGATTTTTGCAACCCGTTTGACAGGTCTTATGTTCAGCAGTGGACGTCTTTCGACTGATATGATGATAAACATGGCGTGCAGGCTCCTAATAGTGCCAATGCTAGCTTTATATTAAGAAAATGGTGGCGATAACAGGTGAACAGTCAGCGTCAGCGTCAAATACTTTGTAGAAGTCAAAGTAGGAAAAGAGTTCGTTAGATCACAGAACTATTTATGTTCTAAAGACAAACTGGTCTTAATCGCGTAAACTTACGTTTAATTATATCCTGATGTTTCGGGCATGACGTTACACCTTTGAGGATTTAGTAATGGCGTCGGCTTCATATCGTTTCCCCTCTGCCAAAGACTTTGGCCAAGAATTTGTACATTGACCAAACCTGTTTATAAAAACTATTTCATTAATCGATTCTTCGCAGTCTTGTAATCGTTATGTACCCGTAACAAGCTCCGTCAAAATGTCTGTATGTGCTATGTATGGATTCAAAACTCGTTCAAATACATCATGTATACAAAATATGCGATACTATTTCATATCTTGCCTTTATTTGTTTATATTACAACATTTTATTACATAAAATTGTTCAAGAAAATCAAGTACCAGCGAATCGATAGCAAAATCGGTTTCAAAAATATCGCACACAATTCGTATTTTCATTTTTGACTGATGGAGAAAGTTTGACATTTATTGTATTCTCGTATTTAAGGTTAATAAGGTCTACCCATCTTTAAATTTTGTAGGAAATATCAGACTTAGTGAATCAAGTAAGACAGAAGACTCTGCCTTGGTCTAATGTTAAGCTTATATGTAAGCCAATAAGGTTGAATATTTATTGCGCTTATTTGGAATATCTACGTATTACGCGCGAAAATACATAGTGATGTGAACGTTACTCTTTATGACACAATGTCGAGAGTAGGTATAAAATGTCGAGATACGGACACTTGTGTTTACGTATATTAGTGTTCTCACAGTAAGTAAATAAAAACACAGTCTTATCGAATTCAATAACTTCATTTTTACAAGTGCTACTTAACGCTAGTTGGACCTATATTATAAATTGTATTTAGGTACTTACTAAAATATCACTAAGGAATATCAATATCACCGGCCTTATTGCAAAATCTTGTATGTATACGCACCTACGCACCTTGTACCTACGTACTTGTATTCAAATTGTATTCTTACGAGTATTCACAATTAAGCCTCAGTGAGTTTTACCCCAGTTAACTAAAACTTTCTTACTACAACAAAATAAATAATACTCGTATGTACACTCGTATGGACATACATTGTTTTCTTTCACAACCGCTAATTAATATTATAATTGATTTACGGATTTCGAAATGCACGTGATTGACCAAGACTTTCCTTACAGTTACAGCCTTCGTAGTCAAAGATCGCGATAAACGAAAACATAATCAATTGAAGTAGGTTAATGGCAAGACATTCAAGCGGTTTTGTATTAAAATTGGTTGATTAATTAATAACTGTTACTAATTGTCTGTTTACTTTTATTTAAATACTCAAAACAACAATATATAGTACCAAGGTGCACGTCAATCTATGACGTTTAGAAAAATATATCGATACGATAATCTTCAGACACTTGAAAGCCATATTAATCGGTTCGATTACACCTACGTCGATAGTTTGAAATTGTGTCCGCATAGAAATTTTACTGTATTAGTGTGATAATTTAACTTAGTGTTGTGGTATTGTTTAAGTGTGCGTGAGTAGTAACGAGAAGAAGAAATGCATTTGTAGTTAGATCGTTTACATGTGTGCTACCTCGTCCCCCTCGGAAATTGGCAGAATGTTTTGTTAGGAAAGTTATAGCGATACCGTCTCCCCATACTAAATCCTCAAAGCGTTACACCCGTGGTCGCAGGCAGACTGGCGAGAGAGTTTACGCGATTAAGACCCGTTTGTCTTTAAAATATGAGTGATAATCGTGAAAGTTTAAATCAATATATTTATGTTCTGTGCGTTAAACTATATTTTTTTATATAGGGGAGAGTGAGTAGGATTCGTACAGCGGGAGCATTCGTACAGTGGTCATATCTCCGCTATCCCACACGCGAATATGTTCATGTTTTTATGTATAACGGCCATTAATATGCATAGCTCACCACCGAGAAGGGATGGAAATATGTCAGCTAGTTTCTTCAAAAGAAATTAAAACGTGTTTTTGACACCTCCAAGTAATTATAAGAGTCATTTTTAAATGCATTTATACCAGAAAGCTTTGCTCAGTTACAAACGTAATTAAATATACTTCATAAGCTAATATTTGAACTATGTATGAAATGGTTTATTTTATGATTAGGATACCGGTTATTTTTATTTTTTGTTTTAACTTTTTCATTTTTGGTTGGGGTACCTTCGTACACCTAAGAATGTATGAGAATCCTTACTGTACGAATGTACCCCAATATTTTTGTTTAGTGAGAATATTGTTATTTCCAAATGAAGTCGGTGATATATGAAAAAAATATTTGTAAATAAATACAGACAGTTGAGAACAAAACTAGTACTGTGGTAAAAAATACTATATTGTACGAAAGTACCCCACGCATGGGGCGCTTTCGTACAATTTTCATTTTTTGGGAAAAACTATCTGACGTTCTTCTCCCACTTCTTATTAGCTCTAAGCCGAACTATTATTAAAGCCAGATAATATAGCCACGAAGCAGCATTGATTTCATTTAAAAATAACTAGTACTTTTTTTACGAGGCAAAAAGTGTACGAATCCTACCCACTCTCCCCTACGGTTACGGTGTAACGAACTACTTAGTCGCTTTTTAGCTGCTAGAAACAATTTGACGCCGACTGTGTACCCAATTATAGTGCAGTTTAAATTTGCCCCTTGCACGAGAGAGCACAAATACTTAACTTTGATGATTTTAAATTATTAATATTTTGCTCAGATGATATATTTTGTTAGTCTGCCTGCGCCAAAGAAAATAATACTAAAGGTCTGCGCTAACGAAAATAACGTTACGTTACCATTGCTCGTGATAACCAACCGTTGCACATCCCTGAAACGAACCAAAGACAAGAAAGAGTTGTCGTTTGACATTTCATTGTTCCAGCTCGTTTCCAGCTGCAAAACTGACGTTTGTAAAAAAATTGTGAAGTGAAGTGAGAGGCCGAGCCCGAGCTGTTTATTATTTACATTTCATTTCTTCACATTTGCCGTAATATTTTCTCTGTGCTTAAATAATCTTGCCGGATTGTACTCAGGCAGCGTAAATTAAATACCAACAATGGAAGTTGATCAGTTCGCGAGTGATTGGACATACACCGGCGAAGGGTCGCGGCTGCCGCTTATTGACGAATCCACGGCTCTAGGAACTCAAGCTCCAAAAGACAGGTCACCTTCAACATCCTATATTCATAAAATC
This sequence comes from Thaumatotibia leucotreta, assembly GCA_025490895.1. Taxonomy (NCBI): domain Eukaryota; kingdom Metazoa; phylum Arthropoda; class Insecta; order Lepidoptera; family Tortricidae; genus Thaumatotibia; species Thaumatotibia leucotreta. The sequence goes on from JALPQI010003416.1 coordinate 27,262, forward strand.
GATTAACACTAGGTTTCTGCGCAGTTGATCCCGAGATAACATCGTGTTATGTTATGTACCACGGCCGAAATTGGTCAACGCGTTGTTTAGGCCTAGTCGCCGCCTACGCTTGGCTCAACTCTTGTTGCTATGCCTCAAAATGATTAAATAACATGTGCTCTCGACAGCATGCTCATTAAAGTGATATAAAAAAGCGTGATAGATTAAATGAAACGTAGAAATGCGTTTGAGTGATTGTGGTCTGTGAAAGTGCACCATGGAGCTGTCACTGGGCCCTGTCGGGAGGTGATTGAACTCGTTATCGTGTCGGTTTGTGTGCAAATTGAATTGAGGATTGTGTGTTAATTATTAAATTTATGTCTGTCATAATTATTGATGAGTCTGGTATTATATTGTTTAATAATTGTCCTTCAAAAGCAGCAAGTCATGATTTAATAATTGATAAGTCTCAGTCAATATTTATTGTCAGACTATCATTATCAGTAAAAGTTTAGGTATCTAGAAAATTTTATATTTCTGACTATTATGAATTTAGCTGATTCTTTGTGTTTTTTTGGACATAATTTGTTGCTCTACACAAAAGTAAAGGGATCAATTCCCTTTATTAACATTTTGCAAGTTTTGTCAATTTAAACTTGATTCCTCATCTTTTTAGCAGGTTTTAACAAAAAGCAAGACAAAATACACTTAAAGAACCCTGTTTGCCCTTTTTTCTGCCATTATTTTAAAAACGAAAGGACTGCCTAAGGTATAATTTCAACTTTATTCCATGTTAATAAAGTTGAAAAGTGGTTGACCATATTTCCGGCTGTAAGTACATTCATTTGTATGTGATTAGAAAATCTGTAAAATATCAGATTCAGCCTAGTTAAAATTGATTATGCTATAATTACTACGGACTTTATAATGTGGAAGTTATGCTCTAATTATATTTGTCAGTGTGTTTTCTGACTAGCTTGCTACTTTCTTGCCTTCAAACATTACACTGCATGCATTTGCATAATCCTTTCCATTTGGCTTTTCACGGAAATATTCATATCCATATTGCTATTACAAAGATGTTCAATATTCATTGCACTGAAGCACAGAATTAGATTTGGATAGAAGAAACAAGTTCATTCATTTGTATGGCGGCCTAGCATGTCAGATTTTGTACTGAAGTTGTTACTTGCCTATGATTTTAAATATGTCTCAGGCCCTTGAGTATTCATATTTTTTTGTGTTGTTGCATTTAATATTACTTAAGGAGGCATTATTAATGTTTTTGTTCACTTCAACTTACAAAATTTGACGCCCAAAAGCTGCAAGCTGCGATTAAAGACGGACAACTCAGTGGATTTCACTGAGTTCATTAGACACGCTAAGTAGATATGTTTGCTTGATTGTATATATGACATCTGTGCACTGAAGATAATTAAGACAGAACAATAAATCCAGATTTTTCCATGAAAACATGAAGCAAAAGGAGTCTTCACCATGCCTCTGTTGGAGCACCATAGTTTGATGTTCTAAGCAACCAAAAACCAATAGAATGATTTGTTTACAGGCTGATATCAGTGCTGGACCAGGTGGAGATGCGCGTGGAGCGGCTGCGGCGCGACACGGTGCGTATCGAGGAGGAGCGCGACTCGCTGCTCTCCACCCTCGACAGTGTCAAGCACTCGGAGCTGCTTGCTGATGTCTCAGAATGTAAGATTCCTCATTATACTTACTCAGATTTACAACAATCATTTCAAGGAATTGTCACCAATCTTTCACTTTGAAAGAACAGTTGTTTTTTCCATCATGTGAGTGTTGCAGATACGAGGTAGATAAGGGCAATATTGGGGCTTATATCTAATTTTATTGCACTGCACTTAGTACTTCAATATCATGTTTTGTTGTTTGTAAATTGCCATGAAGAAAATGCAATTTTATTTCCTCGGGAATCACGGGCTTATTACAGATATTTAATATTGTTTTTAGAAATATGCAGTGCAACCAATATTTTATGTCATAATTATATTTATTTCACATCTCTTTTTCTCAATATTGTTAACGAAAATGATATAGTAATATCTGTGAAACATGACCATAAATTATTATTTCGGTAAACTTTGTCAATATGCAAGGGAGCTGAAATAAAGTAGAGGCTTTCCCCCTTATTCATAAACGTCTGCTAACTTAACAAGCCGCTAATAATTGTTAGTCCCTTTCGGTTTTAACAATGTGTCCATAAGAGCAAAAAAGACAAACAAATATTAGCGGCTTGTTAAGTTAGCAAACATTTATGAATAAGGGGGTTTGACTGTGAACCTAGCAGCTAGTAGTAGATAAGTTGGGCAGCAGAACAGCCCAAGCTAAATAAGAATCATTCAAGGGTTGGTTGCAACAATCTCACTTGACACAATGATCAACATTATTCAGTATAGATGGCATAATATTTTGCCTGCCAATAAGCTACAATATCCATTGCACTCTAGTAGATAAGTTGGGCAGTAGAACAGCCCAAGCTAAATAAGAATCATTCAAGGGTTGGTTGCAACAATCTCACTTGACACAATGATCAACATTATTCAGTATAGATGGCATAATATTTTGCCTGCCAATAAGCTTCAATATCCATTGCACTGAAGTTAAAGAAATATTCATTCAGACATTTCCATGAAAATACAATCGAAAAAGATTATACATTACGTCTGTACTAAGAACATTTCCATAAAATAATTTAGCAATTGGTTTGAAGGTAACTGGCAGTTTTGTGCCGATGAAATAAATTTTAGATAATACTTTGAAGGGATCTGGCAGTTTGTTAAGCCACCCTAAGTGTTGTCCTAAAAGTAAAGTTTGTCTGTGGTCGGCAGGCGACCGAGACGACATCGCGCGCTACGCCGAGCGCATCCTGGCGCGCGCCCTCACCGTCGAGGTGTGCGTGCGCACCGACCGCGACGCGCAGCAGGAGGAGGCTCTCCACCAGGTACACACTCTCTGAGACTCTTTAAACTTACGATACCTCACACACACTCATCTGTATCTCTCTGACTCTTTGAAATTTCGGTACCACACACTTCTCTGTATCTCTGTGACTCTTTAAACTTTTGGAACACTTACACTTCTCTGTATCTTTGTGACTCTTTAAACTCTGCATCTCTGTGACTCTTTAAACTTTTGGAACACTTACACTTCTCTGTATCTCTGTGACTCTATAAACTTTTGGAACACTTACACTTCTCTATATCTCTGTGACTCTTTAAACTTTTTGGAACACTTACACTTCTCTGATCTCTGTGACTCTTTAAACTTTTGGAACACTTACACTTCTCTGTATCTCTGTGACTCTTTAAACTTTAGGAACACTTACACTTCTCTGTATCTCTGTGACTCTTTAAACTTTTGGAACACTTACACTTCTCTGTATCTCTGTGACTCTTTAAACTTTTGGAACACTTACACTTCTCTGTATCTCTGTGACTCTTTAAACTTTGGGAACACTTACACTTCTCTGTATCTCTGTGACTCTTTAAACTTTTGGAACACTTACACTTCTCTATATCTCTGTGACTCTTTAAACTTTTGGAACACTTACACTTCTCTGTATCTCTGTGACTCTTTAAACTTTTGGAACACTTACACTTCTCTGTATCTCTGTGACTCTTTAAACTTTTGGTACATATACATAGCGTTGAAAATTTCCGGATTAAATCCCGTTTCTTTCCAAACAGCTCGTTTTTTTCCGGATTCTTTCGAAAAAATCAATCAGGAGAACGCGATGTCACCGAGGAAAAGTCTATTGAAATAGATCGATTATTCATGTTAAAACATTTCATTTTTTCTGACATTTTCAACGCTACACATACACAAGGCTGTCGCTCCTTGGTTCTTGAAACTGATTATACTCACACACAATCCTCAGTCTCTGTCTGACTATAAAAATTCGGTACACACACACTTGTCCGTCTCTTTACACATACGGTACACACACAGATACTTCTCTACCATACACAGTCTACCGATGCGCCAACGTGCAATGCGCCCACGCGTTTATTTCATACATTTTATCACTGTCCAAGTTAACACCGTTCTTCCAGGTGAACATGTACATCGACCAACTAGTAGTCTCCGTACAAGACGACGCGTGCACGGCGCACGCGCGCTGCCAGGCCTACATGGCGGCCTGCTCGGCCTCGGACTCCGCCGCCGCTGACAAGAACTTCGAGACCGCCATCTTGGGCTGCACACTCGACGACCAGAAGCGCGTCAAGAAACGCCTACAGGGCCTGATGGATTACTTCGCTAAGAAGAACGTTACGTCGTGCTCGTGAGCTACTAACTACTGCTGGGTAGTGTGAGTGCTTTTGTTGGATCATTCCGCTTTTTTCTATGACCTTTTCATACTGTAATCGGAACATGAGCTGGCAAGTAAGGGTTACGTTCAGTGCCGGATTTACCAGTAGGCCAAGTAGGCCATGGCCTAGAGCGGCAGATTTTAGGGGCGGCAGATTTGGCAGCAAAAAAAAGACTTTTTTGGTGCCAATAATATAATTTGGCAGATTTTACAAGCGGCAGAGTAGAAGCGAACTTTTTTAAACTTCGGCCGTGGCGGCAGAATTATACAGGACGGAACATAGTACCAACTACCAACATCGAAATATATATGAATATGTATCCCCTCATACAAAGTGAGTGATTAGTACAGTTCAATAGCATGGAAGGGTCAATTTTAACCAACATACTCGTACTGTGACAGATACAGTGGTAGATTAGAGTTTATACAAAGAGACTGGGGTTGTACTTTGTATGCAAATTAATAACAATATGCGAGTCTCCCCTTACCACACAAACTTTAGAATGCAGTCCTTGAATTTGCAAAATAAAGAAGTTCCACAAAAATTAAAAATCTGTCTGAGCATTAAACCATTTCATAAATTTCAACTGTGTTTTTATAGTTAATTAAAATTAATTTTACTACGGTCACTCGCAAACAACAAATAAATCAATATATTGATGAAATAAAACTATGAAAACGGATAAACTCGCGTATATTAACTAATTTTAACTACATTCCGACGTTTCGAACACTTTACAGGGTTCGTGGTCTGCCTGATGACTGATATATTGATTTAAATTTTCATGATTATCACTCATTTTAATGAAAACCGGGTCTTAATCGTGTAAACTTACGTTTAATTTTATCCTGACGTTTCGGGGATGGATGACGTCACACCCGTGGTCGCAGGCAGACTAGTGAAAAAATGTATCAACACCTTCGAGCTGCGCGAGTTTTTCGAACTACCCGCACTTGGTCTTGATTATTCACTTCTAGGCTAGGGTTGTCACTAAGCCTACACTCAACACAAAGGAGTGTTTTCATGGCTTTGAAATTGATATTTCACCACGCTTACATTTACAAAACCACGGCAAATTTTGTAAATCACGGCTAATAATCAAGACCAAGTGCGGGTAGTTCGAAAAACCCGCGCAGCTCGAAGGTGTTGATACATTTTCTCGCCAGTCTGCCTGCGACCACGGGTGTAACGTCATGCCCGAAACGTCAGGATAAAAATAAACGTAAGTTTACGCGATTAAGACTCCTAACAAAAAAGCTTCGTACATTAGTAAAACTAAGGGAATTCTGAAGTCGTAGGAAGTAGCTGGCGTTTAATCTTTGTGTCAGGTATTTCCCAAACTGCAATGTATAGCGATCTTTTTTTGGAAAAGGAATCCGCGTACTACACTACATCATACACCCATGAACAGCAATTTTCTTGCGACCAAAAAGAATAAAAACTTTAATGAAAGTTTTTGAAATTACAGCCTCTTAATCTTTAATAGAAAGAATTTACGAAGTGATAAAATCAGCTTTGCACACTGGAGAATAAGAAAATCGTTCCCATTTGGTAGCTGGCCACAAGATAGGAAAACACGTTTCTTATTTCGTAGCTATCTACAAAATATGGCCACCAGATGGTACCAAAATCTGAAAAACAGTAATTGTAACGTTCAATCATTAAAAATAAATCTGGGAAATTGAAACCTTCTAATCAATTGGAATTGCGTTTTTTTGTAATTATTTATAGTGCACTAACAGACGACATTTCAGTAATTTTTACAATTAAACAACAAACATAATTAAAGAAAGTTACCTGATTATATTAACAATTAAAGAAACAATCAGAAAAAACGTTGCATTAATAATGGAATTTAAAACGTATGTTTCACTTCGAATCAGGAATATTTTTCTCACATGGAAGCCAGCTATGAGCTACCAAACCTGGCTACAGGATGGGAGTAAAAGTTGTTTTCTATAATTGTAAATTATCAGATAACTTTAAAGCCAAATAATAATGTTTTCTGGTTTTATTGTAACATTGATTAATTTGTTGTCTGCGAGTGAGCGTTGTAAAGTACTAAAAAATAATTTTAATTAACTATTAAAACCGAGTTGAAATTTATTAAATGGTCAGACTGATTTATAATTTTTGAATGTTAGCACTTCTTTATTTTTCCAATTTAAGGACCGCTATCTAGAGTTTGTGTGGTAAGGGTAGAGTCGTATATTATTATTAATTTCCATACAAAGTACAACCCCAGTCTCTTCGCATAAACTCTAATCTACTCGTACCACCGTATCGGTCATTGTATGTTGGCTAGGCGTCCATCCCTCCACTGGCACACCAGCTAAAAGTTCGCGTACTGTACAAAGTAAGAGAAGGCCTGCTACTGCGAACACCGCGAAGTTCGTAAATTTCGGGGATTTGTCTCCGTCACTCTAATGACGCCTTCATTGCCCGAAATTTGAAATTTGCGGATTTCATAGTTCGCGGTAGGGATGCTGGATTTCCTTTCCTGCCACGAACGCTCCGGTAGTACGCACATACAGCTGTGAAATGAAAATACCTGCCAAAGTGTCCAAGTTTTCCTAAACGACTAATAGTACGAAGCTCTTTTCCTAACAAATTATTCAAATTAGCACAGTGGATAGGGGCGGCAAAATATAAATGGCCTACAGGCGGCAAATTTCTAAATCCGGCACTGGTTACGTTAGATTTTACTCGATACGCAAAGCCATCGTGCTCGCTCCAATAATTCAGAGTGAACGCGTTAGAATACGTATCCGTTGCTTGCAATCTCATGACGGCTACTGGTTTAAAAGAGTCAATGGCTGTATTCAGGGTTTATGTACCTATTGTAAATGCAATATTTTGGGAGTTATAAGAGTTGAAAGTTGCCCAAATGGGTTTAATGCTTTATACTCCAGAGTAACAAAACAAATCACTTTGAGACTGGTTTTAAAACAAGATTTTTTAATTACCAACGTTAGATTCAATAGATAATTACGACATTTAAAATTATAAGAGATTAATAGTAGTCAGTGCCGGATTTAGAAATTTGCCGCCTGTAGGCCATTTATATTTTGCCGCCCCTATCCACTGTGCTAATTTGAATAATTTGTTAGGAAAAGAGCTTCGTACTATTAGTCGTTTAGGAAAACTTGGACACTTTGGCAGGTATTTTCATTTCACAGCTGTATGTGCGTACTACCGGAGCGTTCGTGGCAGGAAAGGAAATCCAGCATCCCTACCGCGAACTATGAAATCCGCAAATTTCAAATTTCGGGCAATGAAGGCGTCATTAGAGTGACGGAGACAAATCCCCGAAATTTACGAACTTCGCGGTGTTCGCAGTAGCAGGCCTTCTCTTACTTTGTACAGTACGCGAACTTTTAGCTGGTGTGCCAGTGGAGGGATGGACGCCTAGCCAACATACAATGACCGATACGGTGGTACGAGTAGATTAGAGTTTATGCGAAGAGACTGGGGTTGTACTTTGTATGGAAATTAATAATAATATACGACTCTACCCTTACCACACAAACTCTAGATAGCGGTCCTTAAATTGGAAAAATAAAGAAGTGCTAACATTCAAAAATTATAAATCAGTCTGACCATTTAATAAATTTCAACTCGGTTTTAATAGTTAATTAAAATTATTTTTTAGTACTTTACAACGCTCACTCGCAGACAACAAATTAATCAATGTTACAATAAAACCAGAAAACATTATTATTTGGCTTTAAAGTTATCTGATAATTTACAATTATAGAAAACAACTTTTACTCCCATCCTGTAGCCAGGTTTGGTAGCTCATAGCTGGCTTCCATGTGAGAAAAATATTCCTGATTCGAAGTGAAACATACGTTTTAAATTCCATTATTAATGCAACGTTTTTTCTGATTGTTTCTTTAATTGTTAATATAATCAGGTAACTTTCTTTAATTATGTTTGTTGTTTAATTGTAAAAATTACTGAAATGTCGTCTGTTAGTGCACTATAAATAATTACAAAAAAACGCAATTCCAATTGATTAGAAGGTTTCAATTTCCCAGATTTATTTTTAATGATTGAACGTTACAATTACTGTTTTTCAGATTTTGGTACCATCTGGTGGCCATATTTTGTAGATAGCTACGAAATAAGAAACGTGTTTTCCTATCTTGTGGCCAGCTACCAAATGGGAACGATTTTCTTATTCTCCAGTGTGCAAAGCTGATTTTATCACTTCGTAAATTCTTTCTATTAAAGATTAAGAGGCTGTAATTTCAAAAACTTTCATTAAAGTTTTTATTCTTTTTGGTCGCAAGAAAATTGCTGTTCATGGGTGTATGATGTAGTGTAGTACGCGGATTCCTTTTCCAAAAAAAGATCGCTATACATTGCAGTTTGGGAAATACCTGACACAAAGATTAAACGCCAGCTACTTCCTACGACTTCAGAATTCCCTTAGTTTTACTAATGTACGAAGCTTTTTTGTTAGGAGTCTTAATCGCGTAAACTTACGTTTATTTTTATCCTGACGTTTCGGGCATGACGTTACACCCGTGGTCGCAGGCAGACTGGCGAGAAAATGTATCAACACCTTCGAGCTGCGCGGGTTTTTCGAACTACCCGCACTTGGTCTTGATTATTAGCCGTGATTTACAAAATTTGCCGTGGTTTTGTAAATGTAAGCGTGGTGAAATATCAATTTCAAAGCCATGAAAACACTCCTTTGTGTTGAGTGTAGGCTTAGTGACAACCCTAGCCTAGAAGTGAATAATCAAGACCAAGTGCGGGTAGTTCGAAAAACTCGCGCAGCTCGAAGGTGTTGATACATTTTTTCACTAGTCTGCCTGCGACCACGGGTGTGACGTCATCCATCCCCGAAACGTCAGGATAAAATTAAACGTAAGTTTACACGATTAAGACCCGGTTTTCATTAAAATGAGTGATAATCATGAAAATTTAAATCAATATATCAGTCATCAGGCAGACCACGAACCCTGTAAAGTGTTCGAAACGTCGGAATGTAGTTAAAATTAGTTAATATACGCGAGTTTATCCGTTTTCATAGTTTTATTTCATCAATATATTGATTTATTTGTTGTTTGCGAGTGACCGTAGTAAAATTAATTTTAATTAACTATAAAAACACAGTTGAAATTTATGAAATGGTTTAATGCTCAGACAGATTTTTAATTTTTGTGGAACTTCTTTATTTTGCAAATTCAAGGACTGCATTCTAAAGTTTGTGTGGTAAGGGGAGACTCGCATATTGTTATTAATTTGCATACAAAGTACAACCCCAGTCTCTTTGTATAAACTCTAATCTACCACTGTATCTGTCACAGTACGAGTATGTTGGTTAAAATTGACCTTTCCATGCTATTGAACTGTACTAATCACTCACTTTGTATGAGGGGATACATATTCATATATATTTCGATGTTGGTAGTTGGTACTATGTTCCGTCCTGTATAATTCTGCCGCCACGGCCGAAGTTTAAAAAAGTTCGCTTCTACTCTGCCGCTTGTAAAATCTGCCAAATTATATTATTGGCACCAAAAAAGTCTTTTTTTTGCTGCCAAATCTGCCGCCCCTAAAATCTGCCGCTCTAGGCCATGGCCTACTTGGCCTACTGGTAAATCCGGCACTGATAGTAGTGTAAATTCCAAGAGAATTAAAACTCGTGTTAAAGGACTACCTCTGTGGCCCTACTGAAAAAGGGTATAATATATGTTCGTAATAGGTACAGGTGCGTAGGTAAACCGTTTTCTAAATTGACCTGAAAATATCCTTTTTCACATGATACGGCCACAGACCAGGGGCCTATTTCTCAAAAGCTTGTAACTTGTAATACAAGCGGAAATCCTTATCTAACTTATGGTGTCAAAAAGAGACTTCCATTTGTATTATTTACAAGTTACAAGCTTTCGAAAAACGGGCCCCTGTAATTGCTGTATTTGAACCTTAACTACGATCAAGAATGCTCTTGAGTTGAAAAACTGAAACCGTCTAATTTTACTTAAATACAGAAATATTGAATAAATCTTCATCACATCACAATCCAGCTTAAATTATTGATCCTTTTGTCACTATCATAAGGGCTTTGTTACACGAAAATGTTTTCTTACTTTAGCACCACATAGCTTTTAGCAGTGTATTGTTATTGTCTAGTAGTATTTATTATTGTTACGGTATAGTGTTGATAAAGTTCGATTTTTTATAACACTAAAAACGCTGTCTCAGTTGACTCACCATTTATGAACTTTATTGCAATGAGTATAAGGTTCATAAATTGTCAGATACCTGGGCGTTTAGGTGTTCATGCCTTTCCACAAGTCGTGCCTCACTGACGATTTCGATCTCTATCGCATTTTATGTACCGAGGTGCTTATTTACATATGTAAGTGCAAAATCTTTTTCCTTTGGGTTTTTACGAAAACGTTGAATATTGCTGTCACAACAAACATCAGTATTCATTGCACTGAAGTGAATTGAGACGGAGCGACAAATTCTGACGCCGAAGGAATAGGATATTGCACTACATCTGTACGGGTTTTCAATTGCAGCCGCAATTTCATGCTATTAGTATTTTCCCTCCGAGACAATTTGTGCTTTAGCAGGGCTAGGGCGGCTAACTCCGTGATTTTTGGATCGCTACAAACACATTTCGGCCCATATACCGGGCCAGATAAATATAACTCGCCGAACTCTTAACCTTTCTTATTCTTAGTAGCAGATCCGCTCCATCAAAATGTGACTTTTAACAAATTACGATTTATCTGCTTGATGCTACCGCATACGTAGGTTGCCCTGAAAGTTTCGGGAATCGGAAAAAATACGCATTTTAATGAAATAAAAGTACTTTTATTGTATTTCAAAGTATTCTCCTTTGTGTTTAATACACTTTTTCATTCTCTGAAACCAGTTTTTAAAACAGTTATTGAAGTCTGAAGTGGGGGTTGACAAAATGGCCATTTTATAAGCGTCGACTGCTTCTTCCGCGGTCTGAAAACGCTGACCACGCAACCGATTCTTTATTTTCGGGAAAGTAAAAAAATCGTTGGGACTTAGGTCGGGGCTGTACGGAGGATGGTCCAGTAATTCGACGTTTTCGCCCTTCAGATAGTCGTCTGTTTTCTGAGCGGTGTGAGGGCTGGCATTATCATGGTGTAGTATAATACGGCGGTTAGGGTTAGTTTTTCGCAGTTCAGCAAAAACAATCGGTAAACAAACGCCTATATACCAATCGGCATTGACAGTTCTTCGATCTTCAAGAGCGATAGTCGCCACGTGACCCGATTTGGAGACAAACGTGGCTACCATTTTTTTGATCGTGCTGCGAGAACGAACAACTTTTGTCGGCTTCGGTTCGTCTTCGTAAACCCAAACTCGAGATTGGTTTTTCGATTCAGGCTCATATGCGTAAATCCATGATTCGTCACCTGACACAATACTAAAAACGGCATTTGAGCTTCCTCCATTAAATCTTTTTAAAGTTTTGCATCACCAATTGACACGTACCGTTTTCTGGTCGTCAGATAACAAGTGAGGAATCCACCGGGAAAATAACTTCCGCACGCCCAACTCTTGTTGTAAAATAACTTGTACCTGACTCATTCCAATGCCTAAAGTCTCCTGAATCTCCCGATATGTAACATGCCTATCTTCCTTTATCAGTTGGCGAACAACATCGATGTTTTGATCGGTAACGGCCGTTTTCGGTCGACCCTCACCTACGTCATCCGCAAAAGACACACGGCCACGTTGGAATTCCGAATACCACCTGTATATGGTCATCTTTGAAGGTGCTTCACTACTAAAAGCAATAGTTAATCGGTCTCCACATTGTTGTTGTGTTAATCCACTTTTAAAGTCATAATAAATCATTGCTCTAAAACTTTCGCGGGACAGCTCCATTTTCACCAGCGACTCAACGACTTTAAAAAACAATTGAAAATCGGACATTGTTTTTTTTTTTTCTAAGTGGCCAGTGTTTTCGAATAATGAGACTATGCTTGTAAGAAAGAGGTATAACACATGTCAAATATACGTTCCTAAGTATTAAATTCCCGAAATTTTCAGGGCATCCTACGTACTAAAGGTTAATTTCGAAAAAAAAGATGGCAATATTAACGCATGTCTATAAGAGATTGTACTCCAAAGAACTTTCTAAACATTGTACTATTGCTTATTCTGCGATAGAACTACCTCAAGCGGCCGTAGCGATTCCTTTTTTTCACATTATGATGTGCGATTCTGACTGCGGATTCCATGCGTTGTTATTTTATAGTTGGGTTCATAGTTATCTACCGAAAAAGCTGCCTCGCGATAAAATTGCCGCGCGATGCGGTTCGGTCAGTGACATACCTCCTCGGCCGAGGCAATAGCACGAGCATTCGTATGCCTCGGGCGAGGCAATACCATACTGACCGAGGTGCCTCGCGCGGTATTTCCATCGCGAGACGTACCATTCAGCGTGGACCCAGCTTATGCTTTGTTCTGCTTTAAAAGCTTGTTAATACCTAATGGTTGAGGCCGAGGCGACTATAGTCGCGTTGTTCTATCGGTGGTTCTTGATTGCTGATCAAGCAGTTAGTTCAACTTAATTATAAAAGGTAAGATTAGTTTGAAGTTTGTGATATCTCTTCAATTATATACTTCTCTGTACATTTGTATTTTTTGTGTTAATAGAAATAGTTTTATTTTTTCTTGAGTATACTGACTAGAACTTTTAGGCACTGTTAGTCTGCAATTCTATAGTCGAAACTTTCAAGACTCTGTATGTTTAAAGATATTTTTAAAATGGCAAATAATAGCCAGATTTTGTAGTTACTTTTACAAAAATATTCATTGGTTTTCATGTGCTTTCTATATATTATTCATTCAATTGAACAGTTAACCGTTTTGTGCTCGTTAGATGCTCAAGAGGCATACCACGGACATTGTAAATCGGATATTGAAGACATCTGTGTTTCTCATTCCATTACGTTATGATTAGATTAACACATTTGTGCGAAATTTTCGATAATCTCGATTCATTTAATAAACTCTTGTTTCTAGGATTTAAACCTTATTCTACAGACGCCCGCCATCTTTAATGGGAGGCCTATTAGTATTTTGGATATTGGTTTTGCATATGTATTTTGAACCTTGTTACTTACATGTAAGGTTTGAAATTAATACTATTTTTAATATGAGCGACATGCCCATACATACAGAGGCGAAGCTGTTTACTGCCCACACATTAAAATAATTATTAGAAAGATTTATGGTTATTGCAAGTTCTGCTCACAGTTTATGCTTCTTTTGAAGTAATAGTGGATGAATGTTAGAAAAAGATGTGTATTTTTATGTGAAGGTAATTTTTGTTTGGTGAGCTGTGGAGACGCGACATCTCGAGGTGTACAGATAGTCGAGGCAGTCTAAGTGTAAGTCATAATAATTGGATTCGATAAAAGTACTGAGTATAATTCATAGAGACTTCTATTATGTCAATAACTCTGTGTAACTAACAATGGATGCAAATATCCTATCCGTCTTTGATTATCATTAGCCCTTTCGCCGCCAATGACTTGATGTGAAATCATAACGTTTAACTTTTTTGACTTCAAGTCAAACAAGTGAAACAAGATTCACATTCATAAGACGGGTTATTGCAAAAAAATGTACATAGTTAAGGTCTTAATCGAAACAAAAATCACGATCGCGTAGATTGTGTTAAGAAAGTTAGTTGTACATACTATGTATAATGGTATACTCTGTCCAACAACATTTGGCAGTAGATAAAGGCGGCTCGTTTATAAAAATTTCGTACTTAACACAATAGTAGATTACATGCCAAGGTCGTTTAAGTGGGAAATGTGTCGGATGACGTATAATTGTAGACAAACATGTGATCCGAGGCTTTCCCATTTAACGGCCGAGGTGTGTATACTATTTTTCTTCTCAACGGAGCCGGCAGGCGGCAACTTAGTTTAGCGCAGCGGTCAGTAATGTGCTGTTTACAGGCCGGAGGGCAGAAAAAATGATTTAGTAAAATTTTGTTTTCATTAAAGACCCTGAACTATGTACAAATTTTTGCAACCGACCCTGTATATTTAAAGTCGACAGTTGATTTTGTGCCATTGGTTGCTTGGCTTGAGTGGCACGCTATTTCTTTTTTGACATGATGGAGAAAAGGTTAAACGATGTCTGCCTCGACTGTGTAGGAAGATTGGGCGACTGAATAGACCAGGGGCCTATTGCATAACATATTACAACTAATAATACAAGCCGTAGTCTCTTTCTAGTTGAGAGATAGAAAAGAGACTTCCGCTTGTAATATTGGTTGTAATTTGTTATGTAATAGGCCTTAAGCAAGAGACAACTCTTGTTGGATAAGATGGTTACGAGAAGCATTCATTATCATAAAGTTTTTATAATTTTATATGTAAAATATATACTTACGTATAATAGCTAGCGTTATAATTGAACAAATGTTACTTATTTTTGTGTTGAAATTGCCAGGTTCGGGTAATAGATTTTTCTTTTGCGTTTGGTTTGCTAAACATGTGTAGAGTGATATTTAAAAAATCTTAATGGAAAAAAATGGCATTTGATGTTAACGAAATTGATAATACTAAAGTTCTAGAGACAAATATTAAGTACTTAGTGTTAAGCTTAGGTGCCTGAGAGACCAAAATTGTCATAGAGAATGATTCCCAACTTGTATTAGATACATTTAATCAATGCATGACCAGACATAGAAGTCACAGTGGCACGCACAAAATTTAGCTAGGGATTTCCACTCGATATTATTTTATCGATATATTTTTTTTATGACAGAAGTAGTGTTCTGCCTTTTAGATAAAAGACCAAAAGAGCATTCGCTGATCTATCCCCCACTCGACGAAATTAAAGAATCACGTTTCGTGTAACGATCGAATTTCGTAGAGTAGGGGTATAGAACAGCGAATGCTCTTTTGGTCTTCATGCCCCTTTATGCAATCGAGGATCGGCGGTACGAACATAGTTGATAAAGTAGATTTTTGTTTTATAATTCCTAAAAAATATGTAGGTAACGTTGCTGGGTGGCAGCATATTTTTAGGGTTCCGTAGCCAAAATGGCAAAAACGGAACCCTTATAGATTCGTCATGTCCGTCTGTCCGTCTGTCCGTCTGTCCGTCTGTCACAGCCGATTTACTCGGAAACTATAAACGCTACAGTAACGAAATTTGGTAAGGATATGTGTTGTATGAACCGCTACAGAATTATGATACTAAATTGTAAAAAAACGCATTGGGGTGGGGGCCCTCCATACATGTAACTGAGGGAAAGAAATTTTTTTTTCGTTGTATATAAGCATGTGGGGTATTAATAGAAAGGTCTTTGAAAATGATATGAAGGTTTATAAATCTCATTTTTATTTAAGCAAACCGTTTTCGAGATATCAGCTCTCAAAGTCTGAAAAATGTGTCCCCCCCCCTCTATTTTTTAAACTACGCGATATAAAATTCTAAAAAAAATATATGTTATGCACATTAATAAACTCTATCAACGATTTTTAGTTTGATTAAATTATCTCCTATAGTTTTTGAGGTAGGTTGATTTAACTGTATTTTTTAAATAATAAATTGATAATAGTACGGAACCCTTCGCGCGCGAGTCCGACTCGCACTTAGCCGGTTTTTTTTTTACGTATCAGCTAAATATCAAATGTCATTTCGCAATGAGTATTCACTTATCGACGAATTTAATGTCGAAATGAAGTCCCTAGTTAATTGACGTTATTGCCACCGCGACTTCTGTCTGCTCATGACGGTGAAAGTGCGTGGTCTCTCGGGCCGCCAGGCGCGGAGTGGCCTGATGCTTGCTGCAAGCAATGTCTACTGTAAGAGACTCCAAAGTACCTCTTTATTTATATTCTAATGTCTAATAAAATATGTAACATTATGCAAATTTGTTTCATTTCAGATATCCACAACCGTTCCGATAGCGATACTACGAACTATAATCATTCGTCTGTGACTAAAGTTTTCACCTTGAACGTCTAATTTCTTGGTAAAATTTTATCGGCATTGGAAGCCCGATTTTAGGTCTGCCACAGACGAAAGGATATTTCTAGAGTGCGTAGCCAAGTTGGCAATCGCTAACCAGTATCAGTCACAGTATCAATCTTTATTTATAGTGCGACAAAGACAGTTATTTGCTTTTCGTTCACGATTGACGATTGAGCGTTAGCGATGTGCATCTTGGCTACGCATCCCGTTGTTAAAATAACACTAGTGGTAGCAGTTATAAAAAATAATTTATTTCCACAAATTTCATTACAATATGATATTTATTTACATGATTCAATGTCATGGGTCTATTAATATGAACAATAGTGACTAAGTTTCAAGAGTAAACTAGTATTTTTACAGATGTGTTACTGAAGCGAGATACGAGACTTGAATGTGAAATCAGTAACCGAGTTTTTGAGTATTTATGTAGACCCAACTTCTGTTTTTTGGGTTACGATCAAATGACAAGACTTATAGATGTTGTATGTTGTCAAATTTTCCCAGATTCAGTAATACATCTGTAACTTAGTATAAACATTTTGTTGGTATCTAAACTAACATTAGGTATTCATTGCACATCGCAAAACATTTTTACACTACCTACAACACATATGTACAAGCGTACAACCAAAGAGTATTGATTTCAATAGAATTTTTTATTGCCTTGATTACGGTTTCCTGAGTCACGCTAGTTTTACGCAAAATTATACTACTTAAAATATGAAAACATGCATATTGTCCATGTATGTAGGTGGTCCTTTATAGAAAGGGTTGATTAACACTAGAAATGTTTGCATAATTTAAGTAGCATAATCTTAATCTTGCATAAAACCAGCGTGACTCAGAAGACCGTAACTATGGCAATAACAGTCAAGAAAAAGTTGATTCAAATATCAAGATATTTGTTTGTAAGACAGGACCAAATATTAACACAGGTATATGTATATTGATGAATACCTGTGAAAAGAAAATTTATTTGCCTTTAGCGCCTTCAAATTTAAAGCCCAATGTCTATTGTCTTAGGCAATAATTATTACAATCAATACACTTTGATACAACTAGCCTACTGTAATCTATATTTAGATATGTTTGTTAACAATTTTAACTGGACCTAAGTTTATAAAGCTATATACGTGGCTAGGCCATTGGTCAAGCGCGAGTCAATCTTATTGATACCTGTACATAAGATCTTAGCTGAGATGGTTTATATTATTAGTACATAAATATGAGCAAAAGTGCATTTACCTTGTAAATTTGATGATTTACTCTATGTAGATGGTATTTGCAACAAGGACAAAAATCGGAAACATCATCCAGTTTACATGGTAAATATCTCGTTTTAAAATGTATTTATAGCTACGATATTATAGCTGTATAAAACTTGGTCCAGATGTCTAGTCCTGTTGATAATTTAATTTAAGGCACTCAAGTTTATTGTATCATGATTGGGTGTTTGATAACCGGTGTTTCTATGCGATTTTTTTACGCGTTTTTATTGTTCATTACCATCACCACTTTATTTTTCGTTTTATAAAAGCAAACGCGACTATTATGCCAGAATAGCAGACAAACATGCGTCTGCTACAAGATAACCGAAAATGATACGTAGTTCGTCAATAATTTGGGAATGGTAATGACTTGATTTGTGCGACGGAATAATCGCATACCCTAACCTAATCTACAGGAGCATTCCACGAGAATGTCGCTTACGTAACGCGATTCTTTTAGTACTTCTAAAAATGATAGCAACCCGAGTTCTAGTGTGGTAATATTTCGGGACTTGACTTACACGTTCAGGTTCACACAGTTTTTTCTAACTTTGAGCATTTATTTAACGTAGCTGCCATAGATAGTATAAGCGTCACGTAAGCGACATTCTCGTGGAATGCTCCTACAACGGTAGTATACGTCTGTATAACGATATACAGTTGGTACTTCTCTATATCGTTGTCAAGTTTATCTTGATACAATGTCGACGTGTTTTAATAGCAACGCTTTTACTGGTCATTAGGAGACCCACTTCTCTCAGTGCATTTCCATGTCAATGTCGTAACAGGTTTTACGCTACGCCATCAGTCATAATATCCTGCCGCCCAGATAAGAAAGTGAATTTTGAATTCATTTTTAATAGGCCTCTGGGCGGGAGGAGGATAAGGGTGCGGCAGCCGAGCGGAGCTGTGCAAAATTGACCAATTACATTCTTCAAATTAAAAATTCGAAAAACTGTGATGCTGTCTCATTGGTCGAGCTCCCACAGCTCCGCTTCGCTCCGCGTCAGTGGAGCCGCACACTAAGCCGGTCGAAAAAATCTCATCAAAGCTTTTATGTCAATGCCATAAGAGCAACAAATGTGTAACTTTTTTTTCTTAATGCGTGGCTTTTACGCTTAGCTAATTATAAAAAAACTAGTGTTATGTAACACTTGCGGGCCGGCGAGACGATTGAAAGTATTGACACATTCATAAATTGATGAATGATATTGATATAGCTTCGCTTTTTTCGATCGGCCAAATAGCCGTCGACAGGCCGCCCTAAGTAGAGCCCTAAGAAGAATCTCGAGGTAATCAACTAACGCGGGGTTAAATAGTTGTGTTAAAAATGTATGGACTTAACCAATTAACCCCGTAGTTGCTTAACCTGAGATCACACTAATAGGCTGAGCCTTAAAATTTTCCTCACTCGACGCGTTATCATTGTCGGTTTACATAACGTTCTTGTAGTGTGTACTCTGCCATAATGGACGGCTGATTTAGAGTATTCGACAAGCGTTCCTCAAGACATTCTTCTTCTTGCCGCCGGGTCGCGCTTTCACCGGCCGCAGCAGTATTGTGCCATTGCTGCTCAAGTTCGTGAAGTTGCCTGCAATGGACAATAATACAGGATTTTAGTTCTGACTGACTCTTTTGAGGAATATATCGTATCGGACCACAGTAACTATTCCAAGCTAATTAACTGAAAAAATAAATAAAAAAACCGGCCGAGTGCGAGTCGTAGTCGCGTACAAAGGGTTACATCAAAAAAAAACAGAAAAATCAACTTAGGTATATCAATATCAAATACAGAGATACTCCTTTTTTATACCCCTTAGTTTAAAAAATAGAGGGAATAGAGCAAACCAGAGCGCGTTATACAAGTAGAGGAATAAATACGCATAGTCATGATCTTTGCTTCGACTTGAAAAAAAAACAAGAGAAATACGATGGGAGGTCAACATGAGAGCTGTGCACATATTTGGGCACCGGCAAGTCGACGTTTGTATCAAACGATTGTTACGTCGTAGGTTACCGTTATGGCAGCAATTAAAACTCCCAAACATGAGTGTTGATTGTATTACACTTGTCTTTCAATAAGGTAACGTCAGCGCAGCGGCAGTAGTGTTCAGTGAAAAGTCAAGTCTGTATTGCAACTTTTGTATGGGAATAGCGCTTTCGTTTCCTCTGTACTTGTACATACTGATTGTACTTAAGCCAAGGTAAGCCGACATGCGCATGATTGGAAGAAAGTTTGGAACAAGGTGTTTAACTCCTACATGGGCTGTGTATGGCGACACCCGGTAAGTGAACTTTCACTATTGGAGCCAAACATCATTGTCGCTCTTAAGTACCTACCTTATCGCGGAGACTGTTAGGTGTGACTAAGAAAGGTTGGGTAAGTGAATCAACGTTCCTCCGCATAACCATTTATATATCTTCTGTGTAAAATTTCTACCAGGGTGAAGAAATAGCATAATATTTCACTTTTCTGTAAAACGACGGTACGTCTATGTGAGCGTTTTCCAAATTAAATCTCGAAAACCCGATTCTTCCACATCTGGACATGCTTGGGCTCATTCAAATCAGAATCAGGAGCCGATTCGATCCCAGTAATAAAAATCGTGTCCCAAAAATTCCATACAAAATTTTAGTTTCGGTTACGCCACGGCCATAGTAAGTTCATACAAAAATCGTGACGTAGTGGACGTTTTTTTTGGGACACTATTTTTTATTATCAGGATCGAAACGGCTCCTGATTCTGATTCGAATGAGCCCAAGCATGTCCAGATCTGGAAGAATCGGGTTTTCGAGATTTAGTTTGGAAAACGCTCTTGTTCAGGTGATGTCTCCTGCCAATACTGACCTATGACGGGCGTGGTGACGGCACACGGCGGCAGGTCCTCCTCATCTCGCCGCTGGTCGGCGAGGCAGCGTGCAGCGAGAGCGCAGAACTGCGCCCATGTTCGAGCCTCCTGCCAATACTGACCTATGACGGGCGTGGTGACGGCACACGGCGGCAGGTCCTCCTCATCCCGCCGCTGGTCGGCGAGGCAGCGTGCAGCGAGAGCGCGGAACTGCGCCCATGTTCGAGCCTCCTGCCAATACTGACCTATGACGGGCGTGGTGACGGCACACGGCGGCAGGTCCTCCTCGTCTCGCCGCTGGTCGGCGAGGCAGCGTGCAGCGAGAGCGCGGAACTGCGCCCATGTTCGAGCCTCCTGCCAATACTGACCTATGACGGGCGTGGTGACAACTCACGGAGGCATTTCCTCTCCTTGTCATGCTACCTACCTACTAGACGGCGAGGCAGCTAGCGCGCCGCTAGTGCGTGAAACTGCGCCCATATTCGAGTCTCCTGCCAATACTGACCTATGACGGGCGTGGTGACGGCACACGGAGGCAGGTCCTCCTCATCTCGCCGCTGGTCGGCGAGGCAGCGTGCAGCGAGAGCGCGGAACACGGCGCCCACGTTCACGTCTTCCTTCACTGACGCGCGCATCAGCCGGCAGCCCAACGCGCGCGCTACCAGCTCTGCCTCGTCTCTGCAAAACCAAGTTGTAATCAGTATAAAGGCTTGAGGGTGCGGCTCCACTGACACGGAGAGGAGCGGAGATTGACCAATTACATTCTTCAAATTCAAAATTCGAAACACTGTGATGCGGTCTCATTGGCCGAGCTCCCACAGCTCCGCTCCGCTCCGCGTCAGTGGAGCCGCACCCTGATGGTAAGATAAGGTTATGTGTACCTATAATAAACTTTTCTTGATAATGAAACTGTGCATGTTTGCGATTGGTGAACAGCATCCTACATCAAAAGGATCGTGTTATTATGGAGCATTCTTTCCTTTATACACAACGACCGAATTAAACTGCTAAAGTCACGTAAGTAGATACGCTGCTAATGCACAACGAGGGACGTTTGAAACATGTCCCGCGAAGTGACCACAAATACGTTAGTTCAACTGTCTCACGGTAAATTCAATTAACCTATAGATTATATCCAGAGAGTAATCTAATACGGATTGTTATACATAACTAATGTGTGTTTATAACGCAGAACCACTTAATTATAATTGAATGCATGTTTTTTGCGGATGTGCGTCGTTATTTGTTATGATAAATTATGAAAGTTACTCACGGTCCGACGACGCACTGGTCCATTAGGTCTATTTTATTTTGAACTATGATGGTAGGGATTTCCCCACATTCATTCTCCACCTGAAAATAAATTCAAACTGATTAAATATTTAATTACATACAGTATAGATACAGACATAAGTACTTTGCAATAATTGCTATGTGATTACCTGGGCAACTTAAATGCCGAGTCGATGTTTTATGATAACTAGAGGTAGCTACCTATACAAAATGAAAACAAATAAGTAAAGTATTACGGTACTTTAATTTATAAATGGGTTATTAAATAAACCATGAATGGACTTGAAAATAAAGTTAAAGAAAGTTAATCATCGGTTTAGTTTCATGCCCCAGCATCGTTACTCGAGTCACGTTTTCAGAGGACAATCTGGACTGCCTTCTCTCCCGGTCATGACTTCTATGCTCTCAACAGTTCTCTGGACTTCGGCAGCTGTCTCCAAGCTCTTCGCTAGAAGCACACCTCGTCCACCAGATGAACAGTTTATCCTCATCACATAATTGTCTTTCACGGGTATGAACAAGTACTTGTAGATCCGATCGCACGAGCGGTAGAGAGACTTGACTTCATCATCTCCATAGTAAGTCACTGTAGTCGACTTCCCAACGCTGTTTACTTATGATGACTGCACAACATGCTGGTCCACCGAAACATTAGAACTGGGACAACCCCTTTGAAGTGAAGTCACGTCATCTGGAGACGAGCTTTTGAAACTAATCACTTCGCAGCTCCTTCTTTGTCGGCTATTCGGTGGCCAGAAGTATACCGCGTACCACTTCCCGAAAAGAGCGTTCAAATCGAAGTTATTCCCCGTTTTATAATAGTCGATGCATTGAGATTCTCTGGAACTTTCACTATTTCCGTATAAAACTGCTAAAATCAGAACTGTTACTTTAATGTGCATTTTGTTAGCATCTCCAAATGAGATGAACTATTATGAGCGTCCAATTGATGACTGATAACAAAGTGTTTACTGAAGCTATTACTTATTTTAGTAACTTATCAATGAGACACGCTAGTTATATTAAAGCGTGTATGTTTGACGCGACCTATGTTATCTTTGAGATCAGGATGTCGTGTGACAGAGGTATCCACATTAGGTAGGTACTTTTTTACTTCAACCGTAGAGTCGGGTAAGTTTGATCATTGTTCGGATTTAGTAGAGAATCGGCATTACAAAATGTAATATAATCCCCTCTTGTTGTTGAATAAAGTGCGAACACGTTATTGACAAGTGGCAGGTGCCAGGAAGGCGACAATGCGAATCGATAGAACCGGTCCGCCGCGGCACTCTACCACTCGGCGCGTGATCAGCTGGGATAATAGGTTTATACACGCCAGCATTACTCACTTTGTAATACCATACAGATTGAAAGGAAAATGTATTCGGTCGTTCCCAAAACTCGGACGATTACGGTCATTCACAAAATGACATATTGCCCCCGTTTCAGTCTGCTAGGTACTTAGTAATATAAAAATGATGCATATTATTATAGGTAGAGCTCTGATAAGTAAGTGCTCAACATCAATATTCGCTACGATTTTCACCGAATAGATAGGTAGGTACTACGTAATCGTACTTAAGAGAATCATTTGATGTCTATATATGTATCTTACACAGCGGGACGATCCCAAATTAAGTAGAAACATTTTAGGTATACACACCTACATTACGAGATTATCTGGACCGTATCTAATACTAACATTAATTAGCTTTGCGAGAAGTGACAGTGACCTTGATTATCCAGTGACCTTAATTATCGTTACCTATGCTTCAACTTTCATCTCATCTCTATGCATTTCTACTTAAATTATAACTCCTATCAACATACCTGGGATAACTGGGGGCAAGTTATAGGGATTTGATATCGATTAAAAAGATGTCGATGTAATTATAATAAAATATGTGCTTATTGAACATTCTCGATTACAGTACAGAGGTTCCATGTCATATCTGATATCGGGCCTCTTGTATGCAGATGTCATTTTAATCAAAATGATAATTTAAATATTGATATTTTAATATTAATTGTATATTTTGAAAACTATTTTAAAATACACGCGTAACTATCCGTTTAAAATTATTGTTTATTTTAATTGAAGAGTAAGTACCTAATATTTATTTATACCGAATAACATTTTGATGTTGTCATTTACAGTAACATCGATATATTTTTAGTCGATGAAATATTTTGCTACATCACTTTCGTATAAATGCCCCGAGTTATCCCAGGTATGCCTATCAAACACAAAATAGGGATTATGACTCTAGTTAAAATAAATTATTTAACATTATGCACGACATAATACACGAAGAAATTATTACTAAGATGTAGATTGCAGTATTTTTTGTACAGAACATCTATTCAATAAATTGAAAAGAACTTAAAAGAGTAGGTAGGTCATTTGGCAATACTCAAACGTGACGTCACTTTTGAGTAATTCATATAAAATTCCATAGTAGTGATCGTTTTGACAGTTCGAAAAAAGATGCTGATTTGACTTGCCAGTCATCATGCCTATTCTTTTTTGTACTTATACACGGTGTATCATGAGGAAACCGATACCTTTTACAGCGTATTCAAGGGGACATAAATAAGAAGCAAAAAAATTTTAATGAACCCAAAATAAACGTTTTTTTTCCTATGTTTTTCACTTTTCACGGAAATTCTGATTTTTTTTCAATATTAGAGGACCTCCCTCGAAATCAACTTTTATTTATTTTGTCAACCTCCGTAGCCTAGTTGGTAGTGATCCTGCCCACGAAGCTGGAGGTTCCGGGTTCGAATTCCGTATTTATTTATCACAAATATTTGTTCCTTGGTCGTAGTTGTTTATTTATTGAAGTATCTATCAATTATATCGTCGTTTGATACCCACATCACAAGCCTTAATTGAGCTTACCGTGGAACTAAGTCGATTTGTGTAAGATGTCCTAAGATATTGATTTATTCGAGGAGTCGTAAAGTGAGATGATTTAAAAAGAATAGGTGGACATATTTGGAGAAATCTTTAGAGGAGGCCTATGCCGGAGGGCAAGTGATTATGCCTAAATATATATATGCCTAAATATAAATAATGTCTAAAATATATATATTTATGTTATCAATTATTATTGTAGTCGTTAAGTAAAGGCTATAAATAAAAAAAAAAAGTGAGATGTTGGTACCTTAAGTTTCCACGAGTGCAGCGCCAGGAAGGAGTCCCGGTCGGTGGTGGAGAAGGCCAGCACGCACGCATGCGCGCCGCGGTAGTACGCCTTCGTGATGGCGTCGAACTCCTCCTGCCCCGCCGTGTCCCATAGCATGAGCCGCACCTCCTCGCCATCGATCCTGGAGGTTAACAAAACTAGTTGACAAGAGTTTTTGCACTTACAAGCTTTTATCAACGATTGTACATCATTCAACAAACACAGGTGTGTATAATTTACATTGTGTAAAAAACCGCGGGAAAGCTTAGTTCAGATATAATACACGGTGTTACGTCAGCATTCCGAGAGATTTTAATGCTGGATTCCTGACTATATTTAGAGTCTTTAATGTTATATAAAATTTCCTGGATTCGGCTTGGTTTTGATGATTTTGATGTCTAGAATGCATAGTTAAAATCTTTCGCAATGCTCGCGTAACACCGTGTATATCAGGTTTTCGTTCATATTAAAAGTTTAAGGTGCATATAGACCAAACGAGCATTCGCTGTTCTATGCCCCACTCTACGAAATCAACGAATCACGTTTGGCGTAACGATCGATTTTCGTAGAGTAGAGGGTTAGAATAGCGCATGCTCGTTTGGTCTAAATGCACCTTTAAGCTAAAAATCCTAAATAGGTGCTGTAAATTATCTATCTGATAATATATGTTTGTCACGTTACTGCCGTAAATCGACAGTATCTCGTAGATACATAATTATACTATTCGTCCCTCTTTTATTAACATAGGTTGTTAGTAAAAGACGGGTAGTCTGTCTAGTGGCGACATACTGTCACACCAATCATGTACTAAGCCTAAAGGTGCCTATTTTCCTGAAGCATATATACTTACAATTACATACATTATATACCTACATAAATTATAAACTCGATTTTTCTTATAGTTTCTATATCGTTTGACGACTTAAACATCTGTCATTATTGCATCTATTATACAACAGTTACATAATTAGTTGAATCATATTATTTCGAATAATTTAGTTAAGTAACTTGATTAGACAAGACGGAGATGGCGATTGGGTTTGGTATTTGGAAGTCGTAAATTATTCGACGGAAACAGAATAATGTAATACAATTAATTAACGTTGATAATAACGCTCATTTACATATTCTGACAAAACAAGCGATCTAACATGCAAATCCAGCCATTAATACTTCTGGCATTTGTTCAATCGAATATTATGTTAATATTGGTGTAGCTGTCCTGCTGTGCTGGTTTGCTGTGTCGGAAAATGCCACGAATCGTAAATCGTACATTTTAAGAGGTTTCATTTTCTTTATCTACATACATTATCTGTCAGGCAATCGGTGTAGAAATTGCCACATGTTGTTTAAATATGTCCAACTGTTAGAGGCGTAGAGGTCTCATTAATCAACCTACTCGTGTTTTGGAGACGAATCCATAGATTATTAAGTAGTGGCCATTGAGGGGTTGACTACGTGCGACCGCACCAATGCTCAAAAAACGGTGACGATACGGAATCGCAGTGACGCATTGTATCCGTAACGTTTTTGCCGCAGGCTCCCCAGACCGCTGCTCAAAATACACAGACGGTACCGAAACGCAGTCATCTTAAATGTCAGGTACACATAAACACAGTAAAAACGGTTCGGATACGTTGCGTCACTGTGATTCCGTACCGTCGCCGTTTTTTGAGCAACGGTGCGGCCGCACCTTAAAGCTATAGGTAGGTACTCCTAGATGCTTAGTCAAGGTGCCAATCGCTAGCGCTTGCTAGCGCGTCGTAGTTTTCCCTCTCTGTCACTCCTTCATAATAGTGCGACAAAGAGGGAAAACTACGATGCGTTAGCGCACCCTACTCACTCAATCTGCCGCTCCAGGAAGTCGACACCTATAGTCTTCTTGTAGTCCCGGGTGAAGGTGCCGCGGCAGTAGCGCTGGATCATGCTGGACCAGCTGTGCTGTACTCACTCAATCTGCCGCTCCAGGAAGTCGACGCCTATAGTCTTCTTGTAGTCCCGGGTGAAGGTGCCGCGGCAGTAGCGCTGGATCATGCTGGACCAGCTGTGGTGTACTCACTCAATCTGCCGCTCCAGGAAGTCGACGCCTATAGTCTTCTTGTAGTCCCGGGTGAAGGTGCCGCGGCAGTAGCGCTGGATCATGCTGGACCAGCTGTGCTGTACTCACTCAATCTGCCGCTCCAGGAAGTCGACGCCTATAGTCTTCTTGTAGTCCCGGGTGAAGGTGCCGCGGCAGTAGCGCTGGATCATGCTGGACTTGCCCACGCCGCCGTCGCCCACGATCACCACCTTCAGCGCCACCTCCAGCTCCTCCTCGCGCATCCTCGCAACATGTGGGTGTCACACATCAGTGTGCGCTGATCGCCTGAAACAAGAATGGAAATCAATGAGTCATGTTTTTGACTAATTAATTAGATCTACAAATGTATGGCGTGTTGAAGTACGCGTCACGTTGTTAACTTCCCAACTCACAAGGTCTCGTCACTTTCTGCCAATGCTGCCTGTCCGAGAACCTTTCTCCACGCTCGATCTATTAGATCAGGGTGTCTACCATGAGTTGCCGTAGCTACGGGCGCGCGTTTACTTACTATCCGGCTCGCTCGCACTCGCGCGTTGGCGCAAGCGAGACGGATAGAAAGTAAACGCGCGTTAATAACGCCGCGGCAGCTCATGGTACGGTTACAGTGCGAGACTGCGAGCGTGATAACCTAACTTGCCAACTCATGGTACGGCTGCTGATATACGTACTTAGTTGTCGTACCAAATTAATTAACTAATATATTTTTACCCGTGGCCGCTTACAATGGGCCTCATAAGAAGGCTCAAAGTCACCCAAAGGGCAATGGAGAGGGCTATGCTAGGAGTCTCTCTGCGTGATCGGATTAAAAATGAGACCATCAGCAGCAGAACCAAAGTAACCGAAATAGCTCTCCGAATCGCTAAACTGAAGTGGCAGTGGGCGGGGCACATTGCGCGTAGAACCGATGACCGTTGGGGCGGGAAGGTTCTTGAGTGGCGGCCACGTACCGGAAGGCGTAGCGTGGGTAGGCCCCCCACAAGGTGGACCGATGACCTGGTGAAGGTCGCAGGAGTCCGCTGGATGCGGGTGGCGCAGGACCGGTCATTGTGAGGCCTATGTTCAGCAGTGGACGTCTTTCGGCTGATATGATGATGATATTTTTACCCTACTGATTATTACTACTAAATGCTACCAACTGCAATATGGTTTTAATAAAAAAAACAAACGTAGGTAAATAAATTGTAGAAGTTGTAACATCTGCTATCGAGTGAACTGCACTGCATTGGTCTGTTTGATATTCAAACTCAATATCATAAGTTCATAAACTTCATAACCACAGCCCCAACGAGGCGCCGTGGCTCTTGTTGGCGAAAAGTAATTTCATTTCAATATACTTTAGGAGACGTACATAAATACAGCTGCTTTCTCGTTGCAGCTTTCTGTCGGTTAGTGCAAAACTTGTATGAAATCTAAAATTATACTTTCATTGCGTCTGCACACTCTGCACTTGTAAACCTAAGATTACTTACCTACATACTTTTTAATTTGACGGCATAATAGATATTCAAATTATAAGATTTAAATTAAGGAAATGTATGCTTAGCGTTTATTTTGTTTTGGTTAAGTATACCAGTGTCCCAAGACTATGGAACATGAAGGGAAGAGACAGTTCTGGCAAAAAGAGACTTTTCCCCTCACTAGCTCGTAAAGTGCTCGTTTATCCTTTAATACGAACGTGTAAAAACGCATATTATTCACTTGTGTGGCAAAGTAAGAACTTGGTTTTGGAATAACAAAACGTAAAATGCTCATGGAAATCGTTCCATATTAATGATAATTAAATAATTTGTTTGAAAATTTAGTTTAAAATACAAACCTTTATATAATATGATGATTTTAACATATACATCCTAAAATTCCATAAGTAACAATTGTTTTAGTGAATGATGATAAGATGACTAGATGCAATCACAAAACGCAGAAAATGTCAACGTCAACATTGTCAAAGAATATTATAGGTTATAATCTTTATTTACCGACTCGAACACGCATAAAAATAGTAAACTAAACAACTTTCAGGGTGTTCTGTTGTAATGTTGTAAAAATAATGAATGAGAATGATTTAATAATGCATTGGCGTTGGTGTGCAACTACAGGAATGTATTAAAATCGTGCTGCGTTTACTTTTTCGTGCCAAGTTTACTGCGACAAAATCTTGCATTAAATACATGATGCATTTGGAAAATTATTATCACTAACCCGATGATGATTGTAATGTGAACAAATAATTACCTTTTTTGAGTTTCCTCGCTATAGTGAGGGGAAAAGTTTTGTGTTACACACGGGTGCAAATGTATTTTACTTCTCGTATGTTAAAACACTCGCTGCGCTCAGGATTCTATTTCAGAACCACGAGCGAAGCGAGTGGTTCAACTATAGAATCCTTTCGCTTGCTCGTGTTTCAATTTCATACTCGCGGGTAAAATACAACTTTGCACCCTTGTATAACAAATAACTATTAATCATTAATCAATAGCGAGTAACTATGTGTGAGATTAAGTTCGGATATAACTAGTTTAAAGTTTAAAAATTCGGGAAAGTTTAACTTAGATACCTAGTAATTAAACGTAACAAGTACTTTCGCAACGCAATATTCAAATTATAATCGGGTTACTTTACTATTTACAACAATTTAGGTATTCATTCAATGACTCGTAAGTCATCGCCTAACATTGGGTACCTAAATGCAGTTGCAGGGTGTGTGTAAAAATCCGTAATTTTAAATAGCTATCTATATTATTATATTACGTAATTTCAGCACGGGGCGGTATTAATGACTAGAGTCACGCGATACAAATGTAAAATTAATGTTAATCTCATTTGAAGCCTGCAGCCGTACTATGAGTTGCTACCGCGTTGTTAACGCTGACTTATTTTCTGTCCGGCTCGCTCGCACCGATACCTACGCGAGTACAAGCGAGATAGATAGAAAGTAAAATAGCATTAATAACGCGGCGGTAGCTCATGGTAAGCACTGGACGAGTGCTCAGTACGAGTGCGAGGTGAGAGAACGTAAGTACCTTCATGAGTTTCGTTTCGTTAGATCATAAACCGAAATTGGCCTCGAGCTAAGTTTTCACATTCGGCGTTTTATTCGTTTAATTAACTTAATATAACGCCAATTTGTATGTAGCTATGTAGGTATAATAACAACTGCGACTTTCTTATTAAGCCAATGGAATTTACCTGCTGGCCGTTTCATAATATGCCTATCTGTACCTATAATAAGCTGCAAGGACCTATAAATATTTGCTGTGGCAAATGATCGCTAGCCTACACTTATCTACCAATCTCGTGCTAAAATGACCAGTAGGTACCCATTAAACGCAAACCAACGAAGATAATTATGAAAAACAATATGAACATGGCAAGCTTATGGAAAAGCTGGTATGGTATGGTATGGATGGATTGGATGGTAAAGCTTATAGAGACGTATTTTATGCACAAAACTAACAGGCAAGTTGCCAATCGCTAACGCTTAGTAGCGTATCGTAGTTTTCCCTCTCTGTCACTCTTTCGTATGAGTGCGACAAAGACAGTTAGCTGCCTTTCGTTTACGATTGAAGATTAAGCGTTCTAGCGATTGGCAACTTGTCTAAGCACCCAGATATATTATGTTAAGATATCTATGTATAAGTGAGGATATAGTCTGGAATATCGAAGTTCACAAATTTCGAACGTCCGTCTATGTCACACTAATGGCGCCTTTGTTATAGTGACACAGTCAACTCGAAATTTACGACTTTTCGTTGTTCGCGGTACTAAGCTCTCAGTCATTATCATTAGGTTAGGATAGGAATAAATAAAATGATTGAAAGCCCACTACCAAGTCAACCAACAACGTAGTCAATTAGTGGAGTTATTTCTGAAAGCAGTTCGTCTCGACTAGTTCCCGGCCGTGTTTGTGTTCGGTCAACAATCCAACATGGCGCGGAGTGTGGAGGCGGACAAATAAAGGCTCTATCAATACATTCTGCCTACGCTGCTATTCAAATAGCGTTTGCAGAAACGATGTGATTATTTAGCTATTCAACTTAATTGTGAGCGTTTTTGGTAAAGGGATCAATTTTGTATATTTCGTTCCTTATGGAGAGCGACGAAGTGGGGGACCTTGACCTAAAAATGCTTACATATATTTACGTGGGGTGGGCCTGGGCCCTAAAACTAAAGCCAAAACTGTAATCAGTGATTCCTTAGTAGTTGTGTTATGTTATGTCCCAATTATTTATACCTTTTGCCAATTCTAGAAAGATTTGATTCGGTTCAACTAGGAAAGAAAGAAAGAATGAAATAAATAAAATGTACTCATGAGCATGACAAACACAGTAGACAGATACATTATTAACAAATAAGCACACAACAACAGCTTGCCACAAAAGGGTCACGATCACAACTCAGCAACAGCATGTAGCCGGCTAAGCTAGGGGAGTAGATTTAGATTTTGATTTATTTATTTCACAAAGTAAATTACAATATAAATTAAGTGTTACATTAATCTATATGAATTTAAATTATGATCGTCCAAATAAGATAAAAATCAAAATTACATACATTAAAATAATGTCAAAAAATGAATATAAAACAATAATAATTTAGCATTAAAAACAAAGAAGAACATCATATCGTAGATCTCTGTATATACCGGGTGCCCCAAGATTATGGGATATGAAGGGAAAGTACTTTAGGTAAATATCGTAGATAGGATATTCCGCTGAAAGAAGACGTTATTTTTTATTTAGAAAATTTAATCTATATACATATAAACGGCAATGTCCTGACTGACTGACTGACTGACTGACTGACTTAAATCAACGCACAGCCCAAACCGCTGGTCCTAGAGAGTTCAAACTTGGTATGTAGATTCTTTATAATGTCTAGAGGCGCACTAAGAACGGATTTTTGAAAATTCATCCCTTAAAAGGGTTAAATGGGGGGTTAAAGTTTGTATGGGGAAACAAGATTAGTTGGGCTATTTTATTCGAAACTTCACAGGAATGTTTTTAATAATAAATAAGTAAACACGTGGTTCAGTTTTTTTGAAAATTCATTCCCTATGGGGGTTAAATGGAGGGTTAAAGTTTGTATGGGGAAATAAGATTAGTTGGGCTATTTTATTCGAAACTTCACATAAATGTTTTTGACAATAAATAAGTAAATACGTGTTTCAGGTTTTTTGAAAATTCATTGCCTATGGGGGTTAAATAGGGGGTTAAAGTTTGTATTGGGAAATAAGATTAGTTGTAAGCTTGCTCGTGTTTCAATTTCATACTCGCGGGTAAAATACAACTTTGCACCCTTGTATAACAAATAACTATTTCCTAATTTTATGTCATTTAAGAAATATAGTAGGTATCTAAAACTAAAAACAAACCAAATGTTTGGTTCCAAACTCGAAAAAAAAAACTGTAGTTATTTCGATTTCCGGGTGAAGCAAGACATTTTTTTAAATATTTTGAATGCCTTTAAAAATAACAGTCTTCTTTCAGCAAACTATTTTGAAGCTAATTGGTTATTAAAACATAAGTAATAAATTGGATTCAATCTTAATCATATATTAAACAAGTATTAAATATACATGTATATCAAGAAAATAAATCGATTCTCCTTAATATTTTTGCACGATTGACATTTTGCGGTTATTTTCAATGTCAATAATCGTTCGTTCAAAAATCATAAACACCAGAAATGGCTGTTTAGGGGTTTCCAAAGTCAATTAAAAAAAAGCTAAGATGTTGTATCCACGGCATGCACAAAAGTGGTCTATACACAAGCGCTGAAAATGGCGACTATCCTTTATTCTTGAACACCGTGAGTGTGGCTGTTTACGGATTTCCAACGTCAATAAAAAAAAATACTTTAGTCCCTAGAGATTAATAAAGAGTTTTAGTCCCGATATGCAGGGACTAAAATAACATTTTAAGAGCATGAGAAGTGAAAAGGTACTTTTCACGTCCCATAGTCTTGGGACACCCTGTATATTGTCTACTCATAGATGGAGACCCATTATATTCACAATGGTCAACCGTACGCAACCATACCTAGTTTCAGGCTCATTAGAAATGGCGGTAAAACCGGTAAAAGTGCGTAAAGTTCGCATCAAAAATTATGTTTGACAGTAGTAGTTTTACGCGGAGAAAAGATAAAAGTGAGAGTAGGTATGTTAATGATATTTTAGTGACGGATTGGTAAATATCTCTTAAGAATATCGCAGTTATTTATTTATAGAGCTGTAAATGTCTTCATTAATATTTAACGTTTCTCTATACGTGCCAATAAGTAAAAACATCAAAATATTTTCCTTTATAGGCACTACTATGTGTGGCATGTCATTTCATTAGCAAACCTTGGAAAATATTAGTGTCAGACGGATATCTCAGGCTAGTCCTATGTAAATCTGGAGATTAAGGTGGTCCAACAACTGTCGGCATTATCCGGTCAATAAAGCGTCTAGTCTACAATATATTTCTATGTCCCTTGAGGTTGAGCTATAAATGTGTCTTTCTTCTGCTCGACCTTAGCAATGCACAAGTTGCAGAACATTCTGAAAATTTCCTTAAATTTCCGGAAACTTTCATAAGAAAATTCTCATGAAGTTGCTATAGAGAACATTTCTTTTTTGGATTAGGTTTTATTACGCGATCTTCTGAAACGTTGACGATCGCTTTATTTGAAGTTTCGTTTGTGTTACACATTGGATTGTATTAGCTCGTCAAGTACCCAATAAATTGACCCTAACTCATGCCAATAAATATATGTAAAGAACAATACCAAAGAACTTTCTATGAGAACATTCTGATTTTTGGAATATTCTCTTCTGTGCATTGCTACTCGGACTACGCGATTCGGCGACTCTCCATTTATTGGATTTTGTAGAATTTTTAAAATATTTTGTATGGGGACTTGGGGACTGTAATTGTTAGCAGTGGTCTAACGGCGAAGCGCGTTTCTCTTGGAATTCCGCGCAGTCACGCAGGCTGATGATGTATTCTGAATTGTCAACACTCGGTGTTTATCGAGCACGAGTGCTGGTGGTCGGACAGAAGTTGTCTTATTTGCGATGGTGTTAATATGCGTGTTTAATAATTTCTTTTAGTTTTAGGTAGTGCTGACTGCTGTGGTAATAATTCAGGGAAGCTTTCATCGCGCATCGGTACGCGTGTGACATGTGTGTGTTACAGTCAAAGACAAAATAAGGTGTATAGAAAAGTGTTCAAAAATATGTCACAGTGCACTCTAATTCTGTGTAATAAGAACGTCGTAACATATTTATGAGCGGATTCTTTCGATACTTATTTTTGCACTTGACTGTACATGTTTCGTCAGTTAGTGTAGGTACTTACTCCTACCAGTGTACTCCCTAGTGTGATTCTACACCTACACGAATGAAACAAACGACAAAAAGGACATAATTTTGTTGTTATTATTTTGTTAAGATATTTACAGTTTGTTGCCGACAGACCCATGATCAGATTAATGAATTAGGAATGTCGTATTTGTATTTGTCAGAGGCGTAAAGTAAGTATGTATGTAATAGCGATGTAACGAATATTCGCATTCGCGAATATTCGCATGTTTTAAAATATTCGCATTCGTATGTATATTTTTATCAATTATTTCGTTCACTTAAGGCAAGAAATACTACATTCTAAAGTTGCCCTTAATACCTAGATGTCTAGGAAAAAGAAATTGGGACTAAGAAATTATATATTTTAACTGAATGATGAATAAAACGTTATATTTCAGTATTTTCAGTTAATAAAACACAAATGATACGTATAATTAAACAAAACAGTCGTGGCGATTGCGAAGACGGTGACACCTAGTAGCTTTGGAGTCAAACTAATCTCTTAGTTTTGAAGTTACTTCTAAATACTAAGTATTCAGTGTAATAGGTATTTCTGGTAAAATGTCCCTAAATGTCACTGCTAAATACTTCTTTAACCAAAGATATTGACGCATTCGCGAATATTCCTAAACCGATATTCGTTACATCGCTAATATGTAATTGCCGACCCATTTTAATAGTGATTTGAAATTATCTTGATCTTTCAAGTTGTTTTAGCCGCACTCTCTAATGTGCAGTCAGGGGCCATGCCTTGGGCCCCTAGCGCCTCATTTGGTACCCACTCTTTTCTTTACCTTTTTACGATAATTATCTTCTAACTAACAAGATGCATCAATGGAGCTATGTAATGTAAGATTGTAGATAAGAATCACTCTCTTATGTAAGTTTATGTAGACTTCATGAAGTGATTTCGCATGTTCATACTGTTTTTACCACGTTATTATCAAACGGAGCCATCATTTTGGAGTGTTTGTGAATCTACTGGAATCGGCGTCTGATTATACTTACTGTTATATTCACTATCCCTGAAGAGTAATGATTTGGGTACTATCATGCCTAAATATAGTTTATGTGGCTGGCGCATAATAAGATCACACGAGTGTTTAATGCCTAATTATGTACAGTCACATACATAACTTTATCTACATCCATATCATTAGTTTAGAATGACAATTTACCTTTATTTTCATTGATATCCACTAAGTAATTACCTCTAAATATAAAAAAGAAGTTGACTTCATAATGTTAAAATTAATATCATGACGACGATACTTTAATGTCAACATTATGATGCACTGTACTCTGCCTGTACTTTAATGTTAACATTATGATACAGCCACAGACACCGGTCTCTTAATATAGGTCATTACATTATCGCTTCTGAATACATAACAGGGAAATTATGATATTCCTGTAGATAAATAACTATAATGCTTCGATGACACGACTATATAATGTTGCCAGGTTTCACTTTGAATATAAGTACTTAAATAATTTGTATGCGATACAATTTTTTTTATTTCTATTAATTTTAGCGGCTATCATTTAGCTTTGTCTTACCTAATCACAAACATAAATGTAAGATAATTTATTATTTTAACTTTCTTTGTTTTGTGTTACTTGCAATCATTTTATAATTATAACTGCTGTGGTAAGGCAAACACATTTATCAATGGGAACAAAACTCACATAGTTGATGTCGAATATTACTCAACACAGCCCATAGAAATTATATGACAACTTATAAGTTTTTTCTGCTCAGCATGTGCATTGTGATCATAGGCATCCGGCTGACATGAAGAAAAATTTTTTAGATCGTCATTTCGATCACTTTTTTGTCGTTTTAGAGGGTGGGCAAAGTAATATCGAGTTTTGGCCAACATTGCCCACCTCAATTTAGTGCCTAAAAATAGCTCGTATGACAATAATACTACGATCACAGAAGGATTTTGGGCAATTATACCATTTCATGTTGATAACTCAAGGATGAGTATAAACAATTTTGAGTAAATTGGTTGGGCAATGTTACCTACCCGTTTTCGCTCTTTTTCATACAAGGTCCACTTACGCAATTTGCAAGTGCTAGGGTTGTCACTTTTAAGTAAATATCTTAACTTAAGACGTTTAACTTTTGTTCAAAGTATTAGTGAAGTAAAACAGTTCAAAATGTATTATTTGTTTTAATACAATAATAATAAATACGTTTTTTGAATGGAAATCGCGATATATGTTGATATATCAGCCCAGTAACGAAGCAGCAAACAACGAAACTGACAATTGAGAGTATAGTTATTGGTGCCGAACATTTTGTACACCTAAAATCAAATAACGGAGTTATAAAAACGTTATTTACTAAAAAAACATTACCCTCCGCTATTTTCATAAAGTGGTAAAACTAAAAGGTAGACCGTAGGCTTTTTTTCATGACGGGCAATGTTTTCAATGTCCGTTTGCTAGAGTACTGGATAAAATTGCCCAAAGCCATAACATGTTTTCTTTTTATCTTTTTCCAATAAAAATATTATCAATGTAATCTACTGTTCTTATATTATTACAGGTCATGGGTTTTTTTCATTAAAGACCACCCTGTTTTGAGAAATGTATGTCGTTATTTTGCCAAGATTTACCTCACACAAGAAGCTCTAGCAAAGAACTGGATGAAGATAGACGGAAAAGTCATACCTAGTGTTGCCTCTCATATAATCCTTTTTATACTAAAAATAGTGGGGCTTCCATAAGAATGTTACATTTTTGTATAATAACCAATTTATTTAAAATTCTAGTTCTGGGCAATGTTTCCCCTGGAGGCAAAGTTGGCTAGTTTCACGGTACGCTTTCTAGACTAACGATACCTAAGTAGGTACTGCTACGAGTACCTAATGATAATTGCGATTGACATTTCACTACATTATCAAGTAGATACGCATCACGACCGCGGTTTCACGATCACCATTAATTTGCCCGCGTGTCATCAACTCATCAAAGTCATCAAGGAGGAATGGAATCAAAAACAAATGATCCTGTATCGTGGATCGACGTAGATAATGTGTGTATCGTATGCTATGTCATTGGAAAATGTGTATTAAGTATAATACATACCACGTCTATTTATCTTGCATAATGATACTTCAATTGCTAATTTGCCGCTGTATCTATCATCTAAGAGAAATCGGAACAAATAATGTCGTAGATATGTAAGTAACATCGTGTGATGTAGGTAGATATATAATACGTATATCGACGCCCGAAATTAAAGAATGCTTATTTTTGTGTACCTGTTAGGTACATAAAATATTATAGGTACAATTATGGTATAATAGACGTTAGCCGTGTGTTGACGGCAGTAAGAATACATTTGTCACCATCCCAACTCTTCCCGTGGGTGCCGTGAAATCAACGAATTTCGACGAGTCACGTTTTGTGTAACGAATGAATTTCGTAGAGTGAATGGAATGAGCGAATGCTCGTTTGGTCTAAATGCACCTTAAGAGTCGGATAAGGGATTGAAGTGTTGCTGCCTATTTATATATCGAAGATTGATGTTGGGCAGCAGCATCATCATAGTGGACACGACAAAACGATGCGATTATGGGCCTTTACCTCTCAATGCGTTCATGCACATAGGCTAAGAAGAAGCCGTTGTCCAGCAGAGGGCTAATATAGGCTGATGATGATAATATAGACGAGAAATCAAAACAAACGTACCTACTCATAAAGTGCGGGTAATGTAGATTCAAAGATTGCTCGTCGTATACTTATGCTTAGAAAGTGGTATGGTATGACCGGCTTCGCAGTTGAAGGAAACTCAACATGGATAATATTTGCATCAGCGACTCATATCTACAATTTATTATTTATCAAAAATGCCTGCATAAACATAAGAAAATTATTCCATTGAAGGAACGAAGGAATAATTTTATGTTCGTTCGCCCTCCGTAGCCTCCGTAGGCTGGTTGGTGGTTGGTGACGACCCTCCCTCCGTGTTGTGAAAATTATGTATTACCAAATTTTTATTTGAATCTCCTATCAATTCATTCATCACGCCTGATCTAATGAGCCATCCATCACCAGATTAGCTCCAATTCATCACATTGTATTAATTTCAAACATAACTTGCAAATTTTCACTCGGGATAATATCTAGCAAGTCCGTACACACATTGCGTCCGTAGGTACATTGCAAGTCAATAAAAGCCTGTAAAAAGCAGTGATTCATTGTCTCTTAATGTGGTAATACAAATAATTATCTTGAATGCTTTCCGTTTGTCGTTTACGGAAACCTTATTTGTTCGAACGCGGCAGTTAGCGTGTGTTTCCTATACATTTCTCGAAGTCGCTGTTATGTGAAAAACTAAACTATTGTCATTTCCTTTCAGAGTTTCATAATAGATGAAACACAAAACCAATATACTCTGAAACTTGACTGAATGGTTAACAATTGAAAATAATAAATTGTGGATTACATCTGCCATCTAAGGTAAACGTACCAGTAGGCGTCGCTGACCGTCGTTAGTGGCATGTGAACACGCACGACGACTGTGACACAGCGTTAGTGATCAAAAAAGTCTGACTCCTATCTATGCTAGTGACCCACACACGTGATCAAAATACCCTTATTAGTACCACTAGCATAAATCACGTTCTTAGTCCTATGCGAGTGACATATAAATACGAACATTTTTGACACAAGTGTCGTGTCGCCGGCATAGGAGTATAACATATTCGGTCACACATGCGTGTCACCGGCATAGGAGTTCAACAAAATAATTTCGATCGGTTCGGTATAGCATTTAGCACTTAGTGAAACATTACCGGAGGTGACGTGACATTCGAAGAAATCATATTATGTCATATCATTATACTGAAAGTGATAGATGGGCATAATTTATTGCGTACTAAGGTGTATGGTCTTATGGTATTTCATACCTTACTTGAGAAATATTTGCACACTAGGTAACCTAAAACTACACAAGAATAACACAAGTATGATGTTGACTCGAGAGTATACTGAATATCATTATTGTATAATTAATTGAGACCTGCTTGCACAAATAAGAGACATGAAACCTATTAATATTCATCACTAGTGTTGTATGCCATGGTTTTGTTCATTTAATTACAATGCGATTTCTCATCTTTATTCACTTCTTGTGAGAATGAATGGCGTGTTAAGTGATATGTAAGAATTACGGTTCATATGCGATATCTATAGCTGGCACAGTAATTAGATATCAGTGTGTAATGTTACACCTAGTGGTTTAGTTACACATTCACTTCACTCCTTTGATTCAATGAACTTAATTAGATAATGAAACTGAACCACAATCGATGATCACAACTGATATGATGGATGACAACTGATATTTTTTTGATTTTTATATGCTTTTAATTTAAGGGAAGCTTATTTAGGTCAAATAATTATAATTAATTTCTCTAAGAAACTAGTGACTTAAGTCTTACTGTTAATGAGTCATTAAAAAAATAAGTTTAATGAATAAACAAGTGTATTGCAACCTTTATTTCATTTAAATGTTACTTATTTTGACATGTGCCGTCAGTCACCTGAGATTAACTTAAAAGTTAACCTGAGATTAATTTTAAAGTTATGTTATTCTTAAGATTCTGTCACACTTACTATTTCATTTAACGTGTATGAAAACGTAAAAGAATTATTTTATTTCGAATTTAACAAAAACTGATATACCAAGGCAACTTTTATTAATGTCCCAAGCAACGTGTCCAATTTAACGCAATTCAACACGAACACCTTGAATGATTACATATTCGTGTAGCTTTCATTACAATAGGCACATTTTGGCACATTCGCTTAGCAAATAGGTACCTAAAAGTGCTTTTAGCTGTTGTTTTACTTCGTGAATTTATATTATACTAGCGACCAGCCCCGACTGCCCACGGGTACTATACCTACATAAAACCTTCCTCTTGAATTACTCTACCTATTAAAAAAAAAACTCATCAAAATCCGTTGCGTAGTTTTAAAGATTTAAGCGTACAAAGGGACATAGGGACAGAAAAAGTGACTCTATTTTATACTATGTAGTGACTGTAGTGAAGACACAAATATAGATTTAAAATTGTGAATACTTGTAAAGTTTTATCGGGAGCCCTAATGACAGCCGAGCTAAGAGGCCTAGCTACTTGTTACTCGTTACAGAATCTTGTATCTACGCATCTACGCAGTAGTAGAAAACGAATGGAGAGTTCTAAGCTTGCGTCCATGCATAGGATGCATACCCCATAGAAATAACTTCCTTCGTAAGAATGTAAACCCTTCACATAACAAGACAAGAGTGAATCGTTCTATGTCTAACACGGGAATGAATTGATGAACACTGCAGTTGTGACCTTTTATACTGTCAGGTCACCAGCCACCTGTTCATAGGTTGGTATCATCTACCTGCAAACCTGCATGGACCAAGCAAAGACCACTCCAAGCAAAACATTGCTTATCGTTTTCTAGATTTAGTAACTCATATCTCCGACAAGTTTAATAGATATATCTCTGTACACATACATGCCATGTTTACCTTATTGCGTTGTAGGTACCTAATAAGTTGAAAAAGTGATTCGAATTGAGTTGAAAGTAATAATTGGAATTTAATTAATTCGATTGATGAATTCAGACTGATTTAGTTCAGATTGATGCCAACACTGCTACA
Source organism: Thaumatotibia leucotreta (assembly GCA_025490895.1). Taxonomy (NCBI): domain Eukaryota; kingdom Metazoa; phylum Arthropoda; class Insecta; order Lepidoptera; family Tortricidae; genus Thaumatotibia; species Thaumatotibia leucotreta. The sequence goes on from JALPQI010003416.1 coordinate 68,307, forward strand.
TACATATCTACTGTTGCTGTAATAGTTTTTCGTTTTTTTTCCTTGGAACCTGTAGATTATATTTAGTATGCTGTAAATAAACTGATGAATAGATGGCTACAGGAATAATAACGTTTAAAATGACATCCAAAACTGACCCAACAATATTGATCAAAGTAAAGTAGTAAAGTAACGAGCACTACTCGCTAACCTAATACCTACATATGGCACCTACAATCTTAGGTTATTATTGTTATTATAGAAAGTGACAGATGGGTCTATTGGGCAACAAAGATATCAAGCATTGGCACGTTTACCGTAACAAGGGCATACTAACCTAAAGAAATAAACCACAACGAACATTAAAAGCGGTATCTTTTTAGTCGCATATTGTACCTAAATAGAGCGAGAGAATATGCAGCATCGTGCGTGTCTATGTGATGTGAGTGAAAAACATTGATTTATTATCACATAGAAAGTTTTTTTCATGGTTTTAATGGCAAGCGTACGGGTTGTTGATAGAAAATAAAGTAATTCCCGTGATGATTATAACAAATTATGTTATAAATTGCGTGCGTGCATAAGTAGGTATCTAGGTAGGTACCTAAGTAAAAACAGCACACAGCATGAGAGTTTCTTTTTATGCGTCAATATGTAGAGCGAAATAATATGTGATAGGTCAGTGTTATTGTAATAGCATGCACCTATGCGTGTTTTATGATTCAGCCCCTTCATGTACGTTTTGATTTATCAGGCGAATCTATCGTAACACTTTCATTGTTCATGCCTTGACTAGCCTCTATTGTAATGCCGCCGTAAGGTTCAACTTTTGACGACAGCAACCCTAATAAGTATACTACAGCATCGACCATCACCAAGTCTGATGGGACTTGTAAATTTGTACGGACGGTGTCACAGAGAAGAAACTCGTCGACTGTGCTTCACGTTAGGGTCTCCAGACTACCCAAAATACCAAGTCTACTAACCGACTAAGATAGTGAAGGAAGCAGATATAAAGGAATACCTACACATAAAAGTATTATACCCCACACGTCACGTAAACGTAAGGTTAAGTCCCAAAATATGATTATAGAAAAAACTACTCATAAGTATGTTACTACGTTCTAATTACATTCGGAACAATGGGACATATTATATAATACTTATTAACTTTTAATTCATCCCATCCCTGTACTACAGCCGCAGTATCGCAGTAGACAGGTTCTTCGTTATTTTCTAAATGACTATTTAGAAAATAACGAAGCAGAAAACTAAAATATACACGGTATTTAGTTACATCATGCAGATCTCTCTCCATAAATTCATATGCAGTGCCCTACATATGTCAAGTTGCTTCAGATAGTGCCATCAGAATTTCCTGTGCTTCTTTTTATAGGAATGAATTTATGTAATTTGCTAATAAGACTGGCGGTAACTTATATGGAGTAGGATGCATTGGTTGTGTGAGAATGAGAACCGTGCTCTTATACCTACATACATTTTTCGAGTACTTTTCCAAGAAAAATGTACTAATGTTCAACACGCACCCAATAGATGAGATGACACTCTTGTAATACAATAATATACGATTGAAGCTACCGCTTGAAGACCGCTGGACCACTGGTATGTTTAACTTACCTATACTTTAACAAAAAGTGCTTTCGAAAGGTAGGACTTTAAAAAAACTTTGTTCTTATTTAGAATATTTTAAAACCACACCTATCAATTTTATTACACAGATTTACAACGTAATAAAGTAATAAGTACCTATTTTATACCAGTGTGAGAGAGTGCCATTAACATGCCAGCTCAGACCCCGGTTCCTGGTCCTGGGCAGGCCTTGCTAATGCTATTGCGCATACCGCTTCACAACTAATTTAACTTCGACACCCGTAGGTAAAGTAAGAGTATGCTGGTTGAGGGAGTCACATTACCATTCCGATTACCCATGTAAAGATTTTTCAATTTTATAAAAATTTGAAGAATTATCGATTCAAAGGACTGTCGAGTCATGTGTTTCAAATTAGAAGGAAGTAATCGAAGGAGTAGCCGAGTGAATTCCTTTAGAACGGACCGATTTTTCAAACAATCCTATGTATTTAAATCTTGTTCAAGTTAAAGCATATTAGGGCATTTCTCGAGTGTTTCAACCGCCGCCGTGACTTCGGTGGCGACATTATTACCAGATTTCCGTGGGTAGGTACCTATCTCAGTTTTTGGATTTAATTTAAAAAATCCCTCATTTTCAAAATTAACAGCTTTATTGGTTTTAGAATTTTCTACTTTTAAACGGGCAAGCATATTACGAAGGCTCAAGAAGAAGGCTCAGATACATAGAGATGTACTCGGATAAAAATGTGATTAATTGTGTATAGAACTGTAGATTGCAAGAGATAGAGATTTCTGTCTGCTTACTATGATCTGTGCGTTGTTAACGCGGGCTTACTTTCCATCCATCCCGCTCGTACCTGGCGTACTGGCGTATTTGTGCGAGCGAGCCGGATAGAAAGTAAGCCCGCGTTTATAACTCATCAGCGGCAGCTTTTAGTACTACCTACTGTGTGCCTACCACGAGCTGGTAGGGCTACTGGAGGGCAGGTTGCGCTGGTCCACAGCGAACTCCACGCTTGCGCTTACGCACCCTGTGAATCTGGCCTGCCTGATCGATGCCATAACTCAGCCGCCGCGCCGCTAATCGGCTGAGATTAGATACTGTGATATAGATCTCGCAATTATGAATTCTAATTGAAACTATATTGATGATCGATGTATGATAGCAATCTCCTATGGCCAACTAAAATTTGCCACTAGTTAAAACTAAATGAAAAGATGGGATATATTGCTTCAATCTATAGAAGCTGTAAGAACGTATGTACACCTGAAAGTTCTTACGTAAGTTATAAGCACGGAGCTATACTAAGGAACGAGATAGTGATATTCGCCTCTCATTCCTTAGTACAGCTCCGTCCCGATAACTTACGAAAGAACTTACAGGTGTACAAACGCTCTAATCCCGGACTTTTACCATCAGTACCAAAATAAGTGCCTTAAGTGTTGTGTAAAACCTAAATTAATCTTAAAAGTAGGTACGTAACAAGTAAGCAAACATCTTGTGATTTACATTTTATAACTTTTTTACAACCTGTGTAAGAAATAGTTGGTAACGAAGACGGTATCTCTTTTGTGCATTAAAAGTGTGTCTCTTAATTAAGCCACTGATATCGAACATCTTACGGAATGAACATCCTATCGTAAGTTAGTCCCAAGCAAAGCAAACGTAATTGGTCTCAGATAAAATGTAGAAAAACGACTATGATTTATTTATATTATAGGCATTACTGCTATATCTACCTAATGGAATGGGGATAAATTTATACCTACAACTACATATAACATTTTAAAAATGATGTTTAGTTTAAATATATATGAATAATAATGGCGATGGCGTGTACGTGTACAAGATTTAACACCCTCACTCGTACAACACATTTCAACAGTGCGATCTTGCATTCCGGAAGCGTCAACACATCCAAAGCTGTGTGACCTAGGCCTCATTTGTAAGCTGGGCTATCGCACGGCGTCGTAGCCATTGCACCATTGTCTCCATGTACTTGTAATCTCTGTATTAGCATAACCGGTCACCGGTTACCGGTGTTCGTGTGAGGCTATTAGCTGGAGCTTGTTTGACATGCAATTGATTAAACGGGGAATGTTCCCTGTTGCTGGGTCATTTGCAGAAAAAGTGTACTTTTTAATTTTTGTTATGCGATCACTTTTCAGTTAAGAAACAAAAAAAATGTGTCTCTAATGTCACGAAAATAAGTATGTAAATTGAGATTACTCAGTTTAGTTACTCCCATACTAAATATATGAAACGAAATGTAACGAAAGTGATAAAAAAAAATCTCAAATTTGTAACAGAATTTTTCATACCTTTAGTATGGGAGTAACTAAAGTGAAGAATATCAATTTACATACTTATTTTCGTGACATTAGACACATACTCTTTTTGTTTCAAAACTGAAAAGTTCGCACGATGCCGAGTAAAATGGTGTATTACAGATTACAGTCCATGATCGCATAAAAAAATTAAAAGGTACCTACACTTTTTCTGCTAATGACCCTTGTATGAAATGCGATTTCATTAATAAACGCATTTCTATTCTTGTAGACTACACTCTTATCACATCTACGTTGATCATTGATACGTGGCTCACACCGAACATTTCGGGAATGGCCCACTTAGAGATCACTCAGCATACAGAAACAATTATTTTCTGAAAGTATAACTCTTTAGTATTTTTTTGAGGTATAATTTATTCGGTTGACACCTGTATTTTAGGATTTCTTGCCATTTGAAAATTGTGTGTCGGGCGATTTTACGAATTTCGCCCAAAATGTTTATATTGTAGCGTTTTTACACTACTTTCAATATGGCCTTACTCAACAATGAAGCAGAAATAGCTTAGATTCTTATTTAGTAACAAAGCTCAGTTCTTGTAGGACTGCTTGTAATAGTTTTCACAAATTGTATTGCTTTCGATTTTTTCTTATGGATGATTATAGAGATCAACGTCTTTTAACAGCCATACCCTAATTTTAAATCGCACTAACGTGGTAAATCATAGAGAATTCATAAAACAAATTTTGTTAGGAAATTCGGACATCCTTAGGTATCCATATGACTCACTAGAAAAAAATCCAATATAAATAGTTTTTCTTAAAAAATCTAAAGTTTCTATGAACTACCCAAACCTTCCATACAAAATTCCAAAAACTGAAAATTTTCATACAAAAAGTGATCTAGGATAAATGGGTTATGAGCTTTGAGAGTTGGTTCATTAGGTTGTATTAAAAATTTGTACACATTATCAAAAAGAGTTAGAAAGGTGATAATTCAAACAATAGAGGCATAATTAATACAGTTTCCTAGATTCCCAACAATTTCAGTGTGGCCTACACTGAAAAAAATATTTACCAAAGTGACTTAGGTTGGCTATATTACGAGGAAACTTTGATATATCTAACAAATCCTTGCTATCAAATTTACAAAACTAAAAAGGTTGAAGTCGATACCAGAGTTCTGGTTAAATCAACAAAGAACATTGTACATTATACCAAACAACTGGTAAAATCAACAAAAAACTGGTGTAATCAACCAAATTAATTTAGTAAAATGCCAACATAAAAAGTTTGGTAAAATCAAAAAAATATTTGTGATAGGACCCAATCAACCTTAATTTCCGGTTAGAATTACGAAAGATCTGATAAATCCAACTTAGCATTTTTTTCAGTGTACGTATAATTGCATCAATCTTCAATATCTAGCTTCGATAAATGAAGTACGAGTATGCTACGATTTGTTACGGCCTTACGGCAAACTAGTTACGGGGTGCAACTGCAAATCTCCTCCTTAACTAGGTATTATTATTATCAAACCGCGATTAGAATGGTATTTGAAATGAAAGTTCTGTGGACACGACAGTGTGTAACACATCTAGGATATATTCATAGTTAAATCAATATATTTGTAGTTTAAATGCAGAGAATTACAGACAATTGAGACAATAGATTAATGAATCACTCGCGACATCTATAAACAACTCTTTTCTTGATAAATATTGTGTCATTTGTTGTGTCAACAGTATTACTTTCGAATCCCTTTCTGATTCCGGTTCGATATTTAGTAGGTAGGTATTTAGGATATATTTGCCGTAAAAATAAGGATAACAGTAAAAACTAAATTAAAAAATCTGGAACAAGTATCACTTTCGCGAGAATGGCTATGTAAATAAAAAGTGCCTGTTTTCAATTCTTCCAAGAGTAATTTTACATTCTTCAACAGAATCCCATTAATGAAACCGAAGCTCAGCGCCGATATCTGATCCCCGTTATTAGCCAGGCTGAATGCGAGTGTCGTTCAACCTGAGGAATGTGTGCAGACAATCGACAGTCGCTCGATTACATATAATCTTCGTAATGAGAAACTCGAGAATATTCCATTCCGCGCGGGCGGCGCTGCGAAGTGATTGGATTAAGGTTAGTCTTCAGGATCAATTACGCGTCTTAGACTGTTAGATGCCTAAATAATTGGACGTACTTCTGCAGAAAGGAACCTATCCACACGAATTTTACATTTTAAAGATTGACTTGTTAGGTTTGATTTAAGGTTAATTAAGGTGCATGCAGACCAAACGAGCATTCGCTGTTCTAACCCTAAATTCAATCGCTACACAAAATGTGATTCGTTGATTTCGTAGAGTGGGGGATAGAACAGCGAATGCTCGTTTGGTCTGCATGCACTTTTAGAATGACAAATTCGTGTGGATTGATTCCTTTTTGTAGAACTATGTCCAATTGGTAGTCTGCTTTACTCAAAGTACACTATTTAGCGATTTCAGTCCGGTAAAGCTAAACCCTAACCCCGTTAGGTACTCGTTTCCTAATTTAGCAAGGAACAAGCAGTCTCATCGAGTCACGGATGTGTCTATTAGATCGAAAGGGATAACTAATACGTGGAAATAGTTATTAATTATACAAGGGGGCAAAGTTGTTGTTTAACTGTTGTGCGAATATTGAGACCTCAGGTAGCGAAAGATTCCAAAATTGAACCACAAGCGTAGCGATGCGCTTACCGAAATTGCTATATAGTAAGGATGACGTAGGTGTAAGAGTTATATTATAAGCTTATAAGGAATTTGTAATTATTTCACGTAATTGAATTTAATTAAAAGGAATCAAACATTTCCGTTTCTATCGAGCACATTCCGTTACGTTTTCTCACCGCCGACTGTACCGCAGAATAGATAATATTACCAATTTCCCCTAGAAGCCGTTTCATAACTAGATCCAATTATCCTATAAGTTATTATTCTCAGCCGATGATTCATAACGCCAAACCGATGATTATCTTTGTAGAGCCCGTAAAAATATAAAGCACATAGAGCTGTGCAATGTGCACGCTATTAAAGTAGAGATTAAACTCATTATATTTGGTCCGCGCTTTGGTATCATGAAGCACTCTACTTTATAATCTTCATAAAGTTACAAAGTTGTTAATAAAACAAGTGACTTCTGATAATAAACTGTGTACAAGTATGTATATAGGTCCCTAGATACTTATCTGGTTTTAAATTTTAAAATCTAAAAACCCTAGAGGGTTTTCATTCACTTGAGGCACAGACAGTCAGAATCATACCATCTCTTTCTTACCTAATGATATTAAAAAAAAAATGGACTTGCATAATAGCGATTTCTTTGTTTTGTTCCTACTTCCTACTAGGGATCGGAATCGGAACTGGTTTTTTAGAAAAACCTCGAAATAGCACAATAACTTAAAAAGTTTTACTTTTAAGTTTTATTTTTGAATTACTACATTAACAAAAAAAAATATCGAAGACCGAAGAAGAATGGAATTCGAACCGTTCTTTTGTATGGAGAAAAAACCGGTACCCGATCCCTGGTTCCTACTGTTACTGCCAAAGTTGGTTTGACACACTATACTTTAGGCTCGACATGCTCGAAAGCACTTTATTGGTTTTATTACGGCAATATTTTTTTTACTACTTTATTTAATTATAAATAGGTAGGTACATCTGTTCTAGAAACGAACGTTAGGTACCTATAGTACCAATAGTGCATACACTTGCTGTCGCAATAAAGCACTAAGTTCACGTAACGCTTCCTGGCAGGCTTAAATTGTAGCATCTAGCTTGGCTTTAACATTATGCTAGCTATTTTCGGTTTCTGAATGCTCGCGGCTCCGTCGTAAACATCAGACGGTTAGGTTCGCGGTGGAACCCGTTTCATGAATGGCACGGCCTTGCCACGGCGACTCCCGTAGCCGAGTCGTACCATGGGTTGGAAACTTGGCAAGTATCGGCTACGTGGTTTTACGCGTTACGTAATGCCCCGGCAACGACATTGGTCTAAGGCGACCAGTGGCCTATACCACAAAACTTTAGCGTACAATTCAACAAAATTGTATAAATTCCCATACAAACATTTGTCAATTTTGTAGAATTGTACGCTTGTAAAGTTTTGTGGTATCGGGCCAGCTATGATTCACATTGACATGACATGACATGAATTGAGCACATTCGACGCTGCGTTCGTCAACGAGCTCGACGTCGAGACAGCCTTGTCTAAAATCCTAGCCGTTTGATTTGACATTAGGAATCGAGGCTGTGAGCGAGGTTGTGGGCGAGTTCGTCGCTGTTTTTCGTTAGAGAATACGAAGTTCGTACATTAAACGTCAAACTCTCGACGCAGTGTAGTTCCAGCTCACGCCGCATTCGTCGCCGAGCACTAGTATCGTTTAAAGTATTTTAGTGAATACCATTTTTAGGCTCGACGCTGCCGCAGCGCTGACACAGCGCTGACAGCAAGGCGGTTTCCTTAATGAAAATAATGAATAACACTGCAGCGGCGATCGAATCCATGAGTTGGAAGCGGGATTGCCGATATGGGTACGAGAGAGAGCACCATACGTTTTTCCGCTACGCCCGGTCGCCTTACGGCCCGGCCACGACATTGGTCTAAGGCGACCAGCGGCGAGCGAATCCATGAGTTGGAGCGGGATGCCGATATGGGTACGAGAGAGAGCACCATTTTCCGCTAAGCCGGACGCCTTAGACCGATGTCGTGGCCGCGGCGTAAAGCAGGCCTTCGCGCTCGCTCCAATTAATAAGTGCGAGCGCGATGGAATGCTTTACCTATCGAGAGTATCGAGTAATACCTAACGTAATCAATACTAGAAACATCATGGTAATAGTGCTAGCGGCCCTTTTACCATAACGATTTACTGATGTGGGCTCCTTTCCCTTATAACTTGATCTAGAGATTTATAACAACTTCGACTAACCAGGGATCACATTATGCCGGTACTATTGTGGAATTCGATGTGAACTGATTGGGCTACTGCGAGTCAGTTGCGCAGGCACTGGCACACCTGTGCAATTTGTAAGGAATTTCGTTTTGGAAAATCTGTTATACTTAAACATGTAACATGTTTCACCAACCTTAAAATAATGCAACGAAATTCTAATGTTGTAATTTAGTATTGATGATAAATGATAAATTAGCAGATATTGTGTTGAAAGTTGGGCGTGTACAGTAGGTATACAGGGTGTAAAGGTTTGTCACGATGTCTTTTACACACTGTATAAATAGATCCGGCTGAATGTACCACACACACTAAGATATAGTATTAACGACCCATTAACCCATGGGTAATGATCCTTTACTGAAAGTAATGTACGCTTTCTATTTCATCATGTAACCTTCATCGTATGGAACTAAATTACTATATAAGGAAACCTGAGGCACCTATACCAAATCAGTCGAAAGTAAAAAAGGTAAACAATTACGTTAATACTAATAAATATCAATAATTTAAACAAAAAAGGTATGTGTGAACTTCTGGTTTAAGGTTTTAAGTTGGAGATAAAACTAAGATTGTGTCCTGAAAGTGCGTGATTGTGAAATAATGCAAGTTGCAGGTTTTGTTCTGAAGAATGATATACATAGTTAAAGGCCTTAATGAAAGCAACATTTTACGTCACAATTTTTGTGTTACTTTTTTACCAAAAGTGTTTATAAATATAGGAATATTTAATCTACATAATTATTGTACATAGGTACTACGCTGTATAAGAAGTATATTAACTATACGTATAGTACTATAAGCAAAGCCTTCAGCAGATAAACATCTTTATGAGCTGAGTCATGAAGAGTAAAGTACCTTTCAATTGGAATTAATTATGGTGATCAATTTAAAAATACGGTTGAAGTCAATCATTATTAACATGGCGTGCATCTCGGTACCTATGTATGTAGTTCACACTAGAAAAAGTTTAGTTTCGCGTGGTACTTCAAAGTCGAAGTATTCTTTATTCAAGTATATAGGCCCAGCAACGAGCGCTTTTGTATCGTTTAACTAAATTGAAAAGACAACAATACTATCTTAAATGTATCTACAGCCAAGGATTTACTACGTTCACATTTAGAATGCAATGATTACCCCAGATCTAAGTCTAACCATATCAAACGAGTACCTAGGCCATATTAAGATATCTGCATGTAGATTACTTACCTAATCTCTAAAACCTACTTTTAGTTTCGAAATAATTTCGTGAAACTTTTTTAACATAAGCAACAGGGTAGTAATTATTTTGTATTCTACGCCTCTTCATAAAAATTCGTATTCAACAATGGGGTCAGCATACGTGAGACTATTTATAAGGCGATTATACTTTAAAAGCGTTACACAACATCCTATAGAGCTTTTTGTTCCACTCATCGCAATTATTGTAAGCATCCGTTTATTTCGATATTCGTTGGTTATTGGCTGATGTATTTCTCTTTTAAACAAATAAATGCATGACAAATGTGAAATTGCAATAAATACGTGACCAAACGGGTTATTGTTTTATTTTTGTCAATTGACCAATTATTTTGGGTCTTACCTCGTCTTCAATTATCTTTAGGTGTGCACACTAACTATTGAGCAACGAAAATAATTTATTTATTTAAACCTTTGGGAAACAAACAGCCAAAACAAAACATGTAGATAAAACAGATTACACATACACAAGCCACACAGTTTCCACTAATGAGTAGTAACAGTTATGTTGCTCAGGAAACTAACAATAATATAAATTTTGAATTACATGCAAACTTAATTAACTAGGAAGTATAACTATATACTACAAAAGTGATCCTTATTTTTTAGCTTTACTTTTTATTGCAGAAACAAATTGTGGTAGTGATAAATGGAATATATCAATATCAGAAAACTTCTCATTATAAGTACTGCAGGCTCTAGCTAAAAATCTATTTCTTGCATATGAAGTACGCCCGAAATTAACTGAAAAAAGGTTGGTGGAGCGAGTTCGCCTGTCGGGACAGCGAATAGAAATTTTTGATAACAGATTGGGCGAATCAATAAGGCCATGTAGAATTTTATATAAAAACATCTGATCTCGAATTTCTCTAAATCGTCGGTACAAAAAGATTTAAATTTATATTTCATTCTCCTGATAAATTTGTTTTGAATTTTTTCAATTTTGTTAATGTGGACCATGAAATGAGGATTCCATACTGAAGTGGCGTATTCTAAGTTAGACCTAACAAATGCGTTATATAGTAATTGCAAAGTTTTTGGATCACTAAAATCTTTGCTTTGTCGGAAAATGAATCCCATCATGCTATAAGCTTTCGCTGAAATTTTGTCAATATGGGAAACAAATTGCAGTTCGTTATCTAAATTCAATCCAAGATCCTTAACTTGAGATACCACGCTTAATTTTTTGTTGTTTAAAGAATATTTATACTCTATTTTACTGCGTTTTCTTGAAAATGAAATGGAACAGCATTTATCTAGATTCAAATACAATTCATTCTTAGCACAATATACACTCAGTCTATCTAAATCGGCTTGTAGCTTATTACAGTCATCTATAGATTTTATGATAGAATAAATTTTAGTATCGTCTGCATATAATAATACATCAGAAAACTTGAAACAATCAACAACGTCATTAATATAAATATTGAATAATAAGGGGCCCAAATGGGACCCTTGCGGTACACCGGAAGATACGGGAACAAAAGTAGATGTATGCCCCTTTATAGCTACTGCTTGGGTTCTGTCGCGAAGGTATGAGATAAGCCATCTTAAAAGATTTCCGTGTATTCCAAAAGATTGTAGTTTTTCAATAAGTAGAGAATGCGAAATTTTATCAAATGCTTTGGAATAGTCAGTATAAATAACATCTATCTGATAGCCCTTATCCATTGCATTAGTCGCATCGTCAATCAATTGACATAAGTTAGATTCCGTAGAACGTCTATTAATAAACCCATGTTGCTGATTTATCAACATTGGTCGGACTGCATAGAAAAGAGAGTCATATATGATTTTTTCGAAAAGTTTAGGAATAATCGATAGCTTTGAAATGCCGCGATAGTTTTTTATATCACCTTTATTACCGCTTTTGTGAATTGGAACAATGATCGATCTTTTCCAACAACATGGTAATGCGCCGGTTCTTAAAGAAAGATTGAATAATAGACATAAGGGAAAAGCTAGCCTTGTCCGACAGTTTTTTTTAAAATATTGGATGAATGCCATCTGGTCCACAGCCTTTCAAGGTTTCCAGTCCCTTTAGGTAGCTTTCAATTATAGAGGCAGTGATATTAACGTTATTTATAAGACAATTGGAAAAGGCAGTGCATAATACCTAGACCTAGCACAGAGCAAATTCTCCTTCAAACGCAAGTTACGTAAATACCTTTCCAACAAGCTCAGTGATAGATGATCTGTATATTCGTTACTTATACTTGGGTACTTTATTTATCTATGTATGTATATGTAGGTTTATTCATATTTATATGTGTATGTGTATTTGTTAAACCAATGTAGTAGTGTTGATTTGTGTTTCTTATTTCTTTTCAATGTTGACAATCCTGCACTTAATACAAGTTTCTGTTTGGACCAATGGTTGACTGGTAGAGAATGTCATAAGGCATTAAGTCCGCCATTTGTACTTTTTTCATTGATTGTGCAATAAAGCTTAAATAAATAAATAAATAAATAAATACCTAGTAATCAGTTATTGTGTTATCTCACTGCATGCAGGTTCTTCCAATGACTGGGTATACCGTATTGTTTTAAATTGCCAATAAGGACAATGAAATATTTTAAATGGGCTAAATTACCTATGATATTTTTGATCTTGCCGAAGGTTTGCGTTACATTGATTATCTGTACCTTACCTACCAAATATACCTAATACCTGTACGAGTCACAAAGTCATGAAGTCACAATATTTCACTCATTTTCAGATATGGCAAATTGGCAATGCTAATTTAAGTAAAATGATATCAATAATTATTATCAAGGCATATTTCAGCTGGTTGTAAATAGATCGAACCATGCGGTTAAAAACGTGTCAGTGCAGACGGAAAGGTAGATAGAATAGATCTTATGAGTTCTTTTATAAAGTCCATTTTAAACACCGTGAAACCTTTCCGTTTGCTCTGACACAAATGATGAAACAACTCTCTCATGACCATGACCATGATAAAGTGCATGCAGTGGTTTATAGTCTGCCCGAAAGCCGCAGGCATCTCCGCGCTCGGCAGTCGTCTGCCTCGACAGTCGGCACTTACCATACAGTTATTGGCACCGTTACTGAACAAATAATTTACAACTATAGTCAATGAAATGAGCAGAATACCTCACACTTATGAAGTTGTAACTTAATTTTCCTTTATTGAATATATTCTCGGTTATAAAATAATGACTATTATTCAGTAGCGAAATAGCTTTAAGCATGGTTTATATGATATACTGTATATATAGTATAGTTCTCGATTTCTAAGAACGAACATTTGACTGTTCTGAAATTACCCTTATACAGTGTGTAAATCTAATACGGGCGAACAATTAAACCAGGGATGGGATTAATTAGTGTGATCATGGATTACAAGGTTTTTTCAAAATTACTCTTAATTATGACCCCACAGAATTTTTTTAAGATTATCGGAGCAGCAATGTAGGTACGAACATTTGTTATTGTTGATATGGCAGTTATGTCATCTGCTTTTGAAATTAGCTGTCAACGAGTGTTTAACTCGCGTATGTTGCTCTACATTGCGCGCCGAATTATTTTGTATGGAAAATTTTGTTGCTCTTATTTTAAGTAAAAGTTATTTGAATGTACTTATTATGTCGTAAACTAATACCCATTAAGAGCTTCGCCCGTATTAGACTTACACCCTGCATATATTACGTTAAGTTTATCGACCATATTTAGGTACTTATAAGGATTAATCTATAAGTACCTGTCAAAAGTTCATTCTTAGATTATAGTATTCTCTCGCAGATAGTAGTTACAAGATACGAGTATAGGTACGTGTTGTTTAAAAAAATACTTGAATCGCGGTGGCGGCGACAGGTGCGTTGGCAGCTGCCCGCGCGTGGGGTTTTGTTTCCTATTTTATTTTACACTAGGCTCTTAAACAGTCGTCAGCAGATATATGGGAGCGGACACGGTGATCACAAATTTCTGAGCAGACCTTTATTGTTAAGGCGTTAGGGTGCATGTTCAAATGTTTTTGAGCGTCAAGCCCGTTCAGATATATCTGATGGCTACTGTATGCTTCCTTCCAACCCCGTGGATCTACGATTATATTCACATTAGCCAAGTAAACACGTTGACATTGGAATGGTTATGTTTTCATAAGCGGTTTTGCATTACCGCAATGCACATGTAAAAACTACTAAATATAAAATGTGAGTGAGTTTAGTAAAACGTCCCACATTGTCGTTTGCCATAAAGCCGCTTTGTCAGTTTATTCATATGGAGATACAAGGAAATCTCGTCTTTATGGTAAGCGACAAAGTGGGACGTTTTACTAAAAACTAGCACAAATAATCACAGCAGTAATCATAGACTTTATTACTGATCGCATTTTTGTGTAGTGCATTCACGTCTTTCACGTACAATTCAATGTACAGAAATGGTTGGTAATAACTAAGTGACGAGGAAACTATTATAAAAAAATATTCTCGACACACGAGGGGGCACCTTTTGGCATTTTCGAAAATATACTAAATAATAATTGAGCTCGAATGAAAGGGAGTTAATAAAATTATACCAACTTATCTAAACGATAACAGTGAAATACTTTATGAAAACCAAGGGTATGAATAAAGACATAAATTCTGATTTTGTAACTAAGCTTAATGTATGCTGATAGTTTATTTAACGACGTCATTACAGTACATAAATTATGTTATTCATATTTCCAATTCAGACATTAACACGAGCCAATAAAGATCATGATTTATGGGGCCAATAATAATATCATAAATGTTACATAATTTCTAACCCAAATCTATCAAAAAATTAAGTAATATATAATATGGTAGAAAGAGAAAAAGAAAAATAAATATGATATTTATCTAATAAATATGGATCTAGAAAAGCCCAGTTTTATCTAAGATCCTAGAGTAAATCTCACTTAGACAACCTTTAATTAGATAACTTAATCGATGTGTTGAGGAGATACAGTCGCCATCAGATTTATTGGCAGACGCCACGGTACTCAAAAACTATCTGAACATGCACTCCTAAAGGTGCATTCAGACCAAAAGAGCATTCGCTGTTCTATCCCCCGCTCTACGAAATCAACCAATCACGTTTTGTGTAACGATCGAATTTCGTAGAGTGGGAGGTTAAAATAGCGAATGCTCTTTTGGTCTGCATGCACCTTAAAATGTATCTAAGCATGTTTTGTTTTGAAGGAAAGTCTAATATGCGTCTTGTACTGTTCAATTAGGGTCGGAAATCAGTTGGTAGACGGACTTTCCTGATAGACGGTCTTACGCCGCGGCCACGACATCGGTCTAAGGCGACCGGCTTAGCGGAAAACGTATGGTGCTCCCTCTCGTACTCATATCGGCATTCCGCTCCAACTCATGGATTCGCTCGCCGCTGGTCGCCTTAGACCAATGTCGTGGCCAGGGCATTAAACGTATTTAGAATAATTTAAGAGCTTGCAGATATGACTACACACTATCTACACCTGACTACACCTGCGCTCTATCTTCAGACAGTATTTAGTTGTGGCATGGCATTGCATGTACCTATCTACAAACTAAAACTATTATTCATAAACGGTCGGCGTTCCACTTTTCTAACCGGCCCAATAAATAATTGACGTATCTTAGTCGTAGTCGCTGTCGCTTCCGTACACTTTTGGTGTCACTGGATTATTTCCGCCATTCTTTACGTAATCCGCCATCTTGGAATACGTCGTTACGTTTGATGTTAATAAATTTGTTGCTTGATTGTGGGAATTCTTGAATTGCCTAAATTTATAATGCTCCATAAAATGTCGGAACATGAATGAGTCTTTGTGTTAATGAATGGTTGTCAACTGCCGCTTGAGAATAAATATTACGTAATCGACGTAACCGTTATTGAATGTTATATTACAAAATGGTGTCCGTCATTATAAAATTAGCGTGTATAACGTTTGCGCATCTGATAGTGATCATTAAATTATATCCGTCCGATTTGATTGAAATCACTTTGCAGCTGCCAGATATGAATTATAAGCAATCTTCAGGAGATTGCTGGACGCAATTTTCTGGCTCTGATAGATTTTATGATGTTTGATCACGTTCTAGTTCTAACATCTCTCTACTAAGAGAAGTAATATTTTCGTAAAAGTAGATGCGCCTGATATTATTTAAGTTGATGTTCGAAATATTCTTCCTAACTTTAAAGTTGCGTTCAAACCAAAAGAGCATTCACTGTTCTAACCCCCCACTCTACGAAATTCGATCGTTACACAAAACGTGATCGGTTGATTTCGTAGAACGGGGGATAGAAACAGCGAATGCTCTTTTGGTTTGAACGCACCTTAATAGATAGGTACGAGAGACAGAATCATAAGTTACGCTCCAACTTACGGAAACGAACGCATAATTTTTATTTGATCTGCGTCCTAATAATTTATTATGTAAAAATTATACAAACTTAGAACAATATACTTACCTATCGCTAGAAAGGTCGCATCTTAGATATGTTTCGTTAAATCACCTTTTTCCCCCTTAATTTGACACAAATTGCTGCAACGCATTCTTGCAAACCGGGTGCACTTGCCGATAACAATTTAGGGGTTTACATTACACGTGTTTTGTAGGTATACTTGCAGCGAAACGGGTTCACGAGATTATAACGCGTCGTCGGTCGACTATCGCACAAGTTAATCTGGCAGCTTTGAGCTGTTTTTGTTACCCTGTTGTTATGTGCTGTTTTTTTTTTTGTTGTTGGTTGTGTAGTTAAGATGCGACTAGGACAATAGGAAACTGATAGAGGAATTAGCGAATAAATCAATAAATATCCTGAGACACTCTTATACGAATCAACGTAAGACTCCCGGTAAGCTCAATTAAGACATGTAATGTGAAAACCGGGTGAGGATAAGTACATATACCTACAACTAAAGAACGAATACTGGCATAATATACACAAATAATGCCTTCGCCGGGATTTGAACCCGGAACCTTTAGTTTCGTAGGCAGGGGTCACTACTATACCAAACTAAACTACAAATAGAAATAAGTTTAATCGTAACAAATTAACAAACATAATAATAACAATATACAGAAGTAAAAAATAATAAAGAGCAATGTATGCTACGAAATGGCCTCATCCCTTCTCGTCTCCTCTCTGGTGACTACGGAGGTGAGGAGGTGTATTAACTAATGAATCAACTTTCAGCTACAGCGAGCGACCTCTCAGCTAAATATTGATACTACGAATGTTGTAAAATATTTAATTGACAAAACTGGAACGAAACTGGCTTCGATTGATTGATGCTTGTTTAGTCATTCTGATTTCACGGTAGTTAAGGAAACTGGCGGGACTAGAGTTCTACGGACGATTGAGCATTAAGCTATTTGTGCTGCGACGGCATCAAATTGACGACTTGCATTCTTCTAGTAGGTACCTACGACAAGA
The DNA here is from genome assembly GCA_025490895.1 of Thaumatotibia leucotreta. Lineage (NCBI taxonomy): Eukaryota > Metazoa > Arthropoda > Insecta > Lepidoptera > Tortricidae > Thaumatotibia > Thaumatotibia leucotreta. The sequence continues at coordinate 85,826 of JALPQI010003416.1, forward strand.
AAAAGTCAATTGACCGTTTGGAAAATATATTGTAAAGAGTACTGGCCATGTGGTGACCGCAGTAAGAATATATTTATCAGTACCCCAAATCAAAGTAAGAACCGAATAAGGGATTGAATTGTCACAAATTATTTATTTATTAAGGAAATAAAAATTTATAGTGGCAGCTGCATTATGTGTTATATATTTTTACCTATAATATTCATCAGACATTTTTAAGTCGAGGTAATTAATCAGACAAATGATATCATGCCATACATGTCGGTCGTTGCGTGTCCTGGCCTAGCGAAGCGCGGCGTTACAATTCCATTTATTAATTACATTGACACC
>JALPQI010003417.1:0-17779 GCA_025490895.1 Thaumatotibia leucotreta
AAAAAACAGGTGGGGGGGTTGTTATATGTGTTAAGCGCGGTTTTAAATGCCTACGCTCCTCTAGAATGGGCTTGTCCGCCTTCGGAAATATTATGGGTAACCATTCCATCCCGGTATATAAGTGCTGATACCGATTTACATGTTGCATGTACTTACATACCGGGACATTATTCTACTCAAATTCGTGACATCGATGCCTTTTTGTGTACAGTCGACAAAATTTTTAATCATGTTAATAATTACCACTGTTTAATTTTAGGTGATTTTAATTTACCCTGTATTACATGGGGAAGCAAAGGCCCAGTGGTATTAAATCAAGGCGCCTCAGAAACACAAAATTGTGCATATCGTTTAATAGATAAACTAAGCTTACTCGGTTTCACTCAACACAATACCCTAACTAACTCACATGGCAACGTCCTTGATTTAGCGTTTAGCAATTTCCCTCTAAACTTGATTGAGTCTGACTCGCCTCTTTTACCTCTGGATTGTTTCCACCGTGCATTTACGATCGACGCCTCTGATATATCTATTGAACCTATGAGGCCCCAATATACGCACCCGAATCGTATATAGCAGGGGAGACTACACCGCTATTAACAAATACCTAAACAGCGTGGACTGGCACACTGAACTAACTGATCATAGTCCCGACGTTGAAACAGCCGTCAAAACACTTTAACAGTCACCTTTCAATATGTATAAATAAATACATACCAAAAAAAAAACACAACATCTCATCGAACATATCCAGTATGGTATACTAGTGCACTAATAAAAGTTATACGCGAAAAATCAAAGGCCCACTCTCGATGGAAACATTACAATAACCGGTTGGACTACTCTGAATTCTCATTACTTAGGACAAGACAAAAAAACCTGGAGGCTGAATGTTATAAAACTTATGTTAAAAAAATGGAAGCTAATATTAAACGCGATCCGAAACAGTTCTGGTGTTTCGTAAAGTCTAAACGTAACTGCCCGAATTATCCTAAATATGTTACTTATCAAGGGCATAAACATACTACTCCTGCAGGTATAACAACAGCATTTAATGAGTTCTTTCACAGCGTATTTGTCCCCCCTGCAACAGAGTATCCCACAATTACCTTGTCCCCACCACAGTCAGGTGCTATTAATCACACCTCCTGCCTAAGACTCTGCATTGAAGAAATTAATTTGGCCTTAAAACATCTTAATCCCAATAAAGGTGCGGGGAGTGATAATATACCATCATTATTCATCACTCGCTGTCACACTTCCCTGGCTCTTCCACTCTTTATCATCTATAATAGGTCGTTATCAGAAGGCACTTTTCCCCAATTATGGTAACAGGCACACATAGTACCCATACATAAAAAAAGCTCAAAGCTCAACGTAGAAAACTATAGACCGATTTCTATATTGAATGTGTTTAGCAAAGTATTCGAAAAGTTAGTATACAATACATTCTACTCCACCATTGTCACTAGCATACCGGTCGAACAGCATGGGTTCCTTAAACATAGATCAACAGCGTCCAATTTAACTATTTTTACTAACTACCTACTTAACAAAATGGAGACCAGTGGTCAAGTGGACGTGATATATACCGTTTTCGAAAAAGCTTTCGACCGAGTAGATCATCTAATCCTTCTCCAGAAACTCGCACACCTGGGAATACAAGGAGACCTGCTTCGGTGGATCAAGTCTTATCTTTTAAATCGGTCCCAAGCAGTTGTTGTGGGTGGTTATCGCGCAGACTTTGTGAATATTAGCTCTGGAGTCCCGCAAGGGTCTCATTTGGGTCCCCTTCTATACAATATATATTTATATGATATCTACACATGCTTTAAGCACTCCCAATTCCTCATGTACGCTGATGACACTAAGATTTTTTCCGAAATTCGTACGCTTTCACACTGTCAAAACCTTCAGGCAGACTTGGACCGGCTTTCTGACTATTATTTAGTTAATAGAATAAAGATTAACGTCACGAAATGCGAGCTCATATCCTTCACTCGTAAACGTACCAGTTTAATGTACCCTTACTGCATACAAGGTTCTTCCATTGCAAGGACACAGTCTATTCGGGATCTGGGTGTTCAATTAGATAGTAAGCTGACTATGAGGGAACATATTCGATGGCAAAAAAGCGAGAACGTAGTAACCGCCAAAATGCAAACTTTTCACCAGAGCCAAAAAACTTTTCGATTTCAAGAAAAAAAATCATAACTCTTTCATTTATGAACAATAATTAAAAAATTAAAAAACAAGACTGCCGTTTTAAGCGAACTGAAAAGTAACAAATAATTCCTTCTTCAGGTTATATACATATTCATTTATTCATAAAATTACAATATTTATGTACATAGATTAAATCTAACTAATCTACTTAACCTAACCTATATCTAAGATTGGCCCTTGTGGCATTGTACCGAGGATACTGGCGGCATTTCCTCGCTGTATCGCAATACTGATGCGTTGTGCGAGGAAGTCGCCAGCTCTTCGGTCTCTAGTTACATCAACCAGACGTTTCGCGATCTCAGCAAACAATTTGCGTGCGCTGGGGCCCCAAGAACCTAAAGTTTCTACACCAAACGGTACAAAATCGTACTCTTTGCCGAGGCCCTTATATTTATTACGTTTTAAAAATTCGGCATTTTCAGCCGCAGCGGCTGCCTTAAACGTAGTTCGTTGAAGATGGGACGGTGCCAGGGTATCTACGCAAGTAGCATCCCATACCAACATCCGTCCCAAGCTCCAAGGAACCAAAGACACACCATCAGGTCTCTTACCATCATCCCTAATAATACCAGTAGGCTCAAGAAGAGCAGGTACGTTGATCGTGGCAAGAGACCTGCAGATTATGTCGTTTAAGCGTCGCATGTCTGGAAATACGGCCTGCGCTTTTTTGACAACTTAGTCCGTGGGTGTCCCAGTCGGTCCACGTCTGTGCCACAACAGCATAAGTGAGGGGTACATACCGCGGCCCCGAGTCTCAGGCCGGTTGCGAGCCTAAGAGAGGCCGGATCCAGGAAAGTACCAGTACTAGCCGAAGGATGGGCATGCAGCCAGTAACCAGCTTCCCGGGTTCCGACCGCCAAAAGTCTCGCACGATCTGGACCTGCAGAGCTGTTTAGAAGAGAATTGTATGTTAGATCACAATACACATTGTCCCAGCTCCTTTGCGATTTTAGGTTGTCAGGAAAATTTTTAGAAGGGCAAGCAATTTTGAATGCATTTTTGGCGTCCTCCAAACCCGCAGTCTCACAGTTAATAGGCAGAGCCCTTAGGATCTTTCCTGTGAGATCAGACGTGCTGTGGACGGATGCCAAAAATGCAGGAGAAGCCACACATGAAATTTTTCGTATCCCTAAACCCCCATACCGTATAGGGAGGGATGCTTGTGACCAGGAACGCTCCGTTAGCTGAATATTTAGAATTTTTTCTATGGTAATTTTGATTAAGTCGTCTAAAGGTGTTAATAAATTAATATTTTTCCAGAACGGACAGCAACGGAGCACGTATGTCAATTTAGGGACAAAAAGACAAAACTTAAGAATCGCAAGAGCATAATGAGGGCTAATTTCGAGTAGACGATTTGCGTGATTTTGGAATTTAGAAATCGAGTTAGAAATATAATCGGGAAAGGATTCTTCAAAAATAGGAGAACCCAGGAGGCAAAGTGAATATTTGTCTACTATTTTTATACCAGGAGTCAGACAATCAAATTTGGATTTTAAAACAGTCAAACTATAGGAAGTCTTTTGAATAAAGAGTTCGCATTTACTATAATTTAGTTCTAAACCAATATTTTCAAAATTAGTTTTGATAAGAGACAAATCGGACAGTACGGTATCCACGTCACCTCCTAGGGTCCCATCGTCTAGATACCAGACATTAAATTTTGATTTAATTTTTTGTATTATGTGATTTATGGCTAAACTGAAAATTGCTGGCCCAAGGGGGTCACCTTGCTGACATCCCACCTCAGATGATAATTGGTGGGACTTGTATAGTAATTTAGATGGATCTGCATAGCAGAGATAAAGGTAATTATAGAGTTCGGGAATTTGTTCCTTTACTTCTGCCAGCAAAGTGTCCCTATTTACCGAATTAAAGGCGTTTTTTTACATCAATTTTGACTACAATTTCACAATCATCGTGTGAAAGATAGGTGCGTAAAGCATGGACGGCTGCTTCGCACCCACCTTTCGTGCCAAAACCTAACTGAACTGGTTCGAAAATAGACTGTAATTTTGACTTAACGTGTCTAACCGCAATTTTGGATGCCAAACGACGTAGAGTTGACCCAACAGCAATAGGCCTCACCCCTCCGTCCTTTTTTGAAAGGGCAATCAAGTTAGCGCCAAAGAAAAGTGGGACAATTTGCGAGTTGATTTTGCCTGAAAACATGAAATTTATTAATTTAGTAAGGGAACAGACGAGCTGTTCACCTGCGTCGCCCGAACAATGAGAGGTTAGATCCTTCAAATGTTGGGGTGAGATCCCATCCAGGCCAGCCGCCGAACCGGTTTTGAAAGAATTTATAGCGTCGATGACGTCCTTCGCTTCGATTCGGAGGCAGGCCCGGTCAGCTGTGGGTGGGTCTAACTGGTACGGGGTTGCAGGAGCCGGGGGATGTTTTGATCGTAAGGCCGAGAGAGTGTCAGCAGTATCTGGCGACAGTACGTCACTTGTGAATAGTAGACGAGCGGCACTTTTAAGATCGCCGTCGCTAATTTTATTTTCGATTAACTTAATTCTGTTGTAGGTGGATGAGGCACACCTATTTAGCGAAAACTGTGGAGTTATATTCGAAACACAATTGTTTTTGATTTTTTGCGTCAAGGAAATTGCCTCATCTTTTTTGACATGGAGGGTATTAAACGAAAACGTAAAAAGTTTATGCCAATCATCAATTTGGTTGTTCTCCACACATTTCGTAATCAGGCCAGAAAGGTGTCTAGCGACGGAAATCCTGGCGCCGCGCGGAACTCATTTAACAACGGGCACATTATTCTTTAGATCACTCAGGTATACATGAAAAGGGGTTGAATTTGGATTGTCCGAAAGGGGGGCCGGTAGTACGACTGGGACTAAATTTAGAGCGGGGCCGTTTTGGCTGAGACAATTGCGATGTTTTTTGGAAATGTGAATATTAAGGCCTCTCTGGTTCTTAAAAGAGTTGTCGCATTGTACACAGGTATAACTCACATTTGACGCGCCATCACCTGATAGGGTGGCGGTATGCATCCACAACACAGCACAACACAACACAATAAAAGTAAAAACATAAATTAGTGTGAACAAAAAAATAATTAAAAAATTAAAAAACACGACTGCCGTTTTAAGCGAACTGAAAAGTAACAAATAATTCCTTCTTCAGGTTAATTCTTGTGAGCGTGTCTACATAATAGGCGCTTGTCTCATTACTTACTATATTTTGTTTCGATTGCAGTCGGGGAACCTCCATATATTTATATTTTCCGTAATGAAAGGTTCCCCGACTGCAACCGAAACAAAATATAGTAAGTAATGAGTCAAGCGCCTATTATGTAGACACGCTCACAAGAATTAACCTGAAGAAGGAATTATTTGTTACTTTTCAGTTCGCTTAAAACGGCAGTCGTGTTTTTTAATTTTTTAATTATTTTATTTATTTGAAACCTTTTAGTGAATCTGGAGATTCCTTAAAGTTGGATAGAATTTCAAAAACCGATTCCGCAGAGGGCTGTAGCTTCGCTCTGGGGGCCCGAGAAGTTCCAATCCCGCTAATTTTGGGCGAAGCCGTAGGGCACGCCGCGTGAGGGCTGGAGCATTACCGGAACCAATGTAAATCTATTTTGAGCGAGTCCGCAGGGCGATCTTCAGGGTGGGAGGCCGAAAGCCGAGCTCGCGGAGGCCGAACCGCGTCACACCGACACCGGACCGGGCCCAAGCGCGTCGAAATTTAAAGCGGGGCCGAAGGCCGAGCTGCGAGAAAATTGACCTATGCTACTACATGCTACCAAGCTTCTAAATAAGCCCAGCTCCACATCGCGAGCGTCACTATTGGGGTGCTTCAAACGCGAACCCAGTGGGTCGGAGGCCCGACGAGTCAGCCCATGCGGTACAACCGCCCTTCTTAACTGCCTTAACAATCGAACCTAGTGCCCAGCTCTACCACACTACGTGATGAAATAGTGTAACATGAAAACGAATCGGAGATCCGCAGACCCAACGATCGTTTCCACAAACTGCGAAGGCTGCAGACCGTGCTCCGCGTAGGGCCGAAGGCCCGAAGTGTCCCCCAAAGGGGCGCCGGCTTGCAAGGCCGAAGGCCAAGCTACCAGAGCCCAGCGCTCCTTCGCAATACGATGGAAAAGTGTATTATTAAAACAAATCTCAGCCGCCCTACGCGATCCACTCACGCAGTCACTCTATCAGCTGGAGGGCCGCAGGCCCGACGGCTCAGCCTACGCGAACCACTTACGCTGTTACTCTATCAGCTGGAGGGCCGCAGGCCCGACGGCTCGCCCTACGCGATCCACTCACGCTGTCACTCTATCAGCTGGAGGGCCGCAGGCCCGACGGCTCGCCCTACGCGATCCACTCACGGTGTCTTTCTATCAGATGGAGGGCCACAGGCCCGACGGCTCGCCCTACGCGATCCACTCACGCTGTCACTCTATCAGCTGGAGGTCCGCAGGCTCGACGGCTCGCCCTACGCGATCCACTCACTCTGTCACTCTACCATCTGGAGGGCCGTAAGCCCGACGGCTCGCCCTGCGCGATCTACTCACGCTGTCACTCTATCAACAGGCACAGGGCCGGTCCTAATATGTGTACCTACGTAGTTTGGGAGATACGAGACTTTAATGTGGGCCGCCGTTTTTCATCCAAAATAAGTTATTCATACAATTTTTGTTAAGACATTTCCATTTAAAATTGTATGCGCATGCTACAACGCGTATAGCTATTTTGTTTGGCCACAATGCTATTGTGATTGTATTTTTAAGGGACATTCCTCTGATATGCAAATCATATCTCGAAATCCCCAATATTTGTGAGTACGTTATTTTTTTGATAATTGTATTCTGGCCATTCTCCGCAACACTGGCCCAATAGTTGTTGGGAACTTCTCATACATCCTTGAATTTCTTGGCAAATGTATGCAGCCCTCACGATGTTTTCCTACACCGTAAAGCACTTTGTGTACAGTACTGGACCAAATTTCAGGTCCAAACCACGATTTTGATACGAAATCGACTCTTTGGTTCATCATTATTATTCCAGCACTTAAGTCGACACTTGTTTAAAATAATATGTGACTGATTATTGAGCTATTTATTTTTAATTGACCGTTACTTTCGAACAGTTCGGACAACTGAGGCAGCTGTGGCAGCTTTTGGCAGTCATGTCATCATGAAAATTCGTTTGCCTATGAATTATTATCGGATCCAATGTATAAAATTGTTCAGTTTCTATGGGAAATTAATATTAAATAGATCTTGAAATTTTGTTGTGAACACTGAAAAAAAAATCCCCTGAAAGTGTATTTTGGATCGAAATCATGGAGTGAACTTAAACTTTTGACCGGTATCTACTGTATATCAAATGATATATCGTACATAAGTTATTTGAAAAACTCATCGGTACGAGCCGGGGATTGAACCCACGACCGCTGCGTAGCAGCCGTGCATTTTACCCCTTGACCACAAGCGCGTATGTACAATGTATCTGTTTCATACACACTTAGCGGTCAAGAAGATGTGTCAACCAACTGTGACAGTCATGTCACGTCTTAGGCTTCGAAGAAAAACTTCAATAGTGCGATGTAGAACATTTCGAGTTTTCTCTTCAAACATATATTTAAACATATAACTTGTACATATATTTATAATCTGCATATAAAATGCTTTAATTTGATACCCAAATCATAGCATTTGGATGTCATATTATTCTTGGCGCTTTAATTGTATTTTAATGAATCTGGCTTTTCTAAAATAAGTAACAAACATATAAGTTAAACACATATTCGTAATCGCAGTTCAAAGCTCTTCATTTCGATACCAAACTCGATAGGTTTTTTCAAAATTGATTTTTTTTGGTCAGACATTATTGAATATATAGGCCGCCATATTGTTTTTAACGTGACGTCACATATCCTATGTTACCCGCGACGTCACGAGGATTCTAATGATACCTTACACCATTAAAAACGGTTAAGTAGTCGCGAAGATCTGCGCGTTTAAAGAAAATATGAAACATACATAGGGGCTGAACACATATACTCTCCTTTTGGCAGTCGTGTAAATAAACAATAACACTAAAAGTCTTTAAATGGCGTTGACGGACGTCAAGGCGACACGAAGTTGCCAAACCGGACCGCAACGTCTGAAACAAAGAAAAATGTTATTATTTGTTCAGTATTGGGCCTGCCCACACTTTTGCGGAGTAATTATAATGCGGCCGAAAAGAATAAACCCAATTGAGGCATATAGAGCCAAGAATGTTTTGGAATTTTAACCAAAATATAGAATTAACCTGAAGAAGGAATTATTTGTTACTTTTCAGTTCGCTTAAAACGGCAGTCGTGTTTTTTAATTTTTTAATTATTTTATTTATTTGAAACCTTTTAGTGAATCTGGAGATTCCTTAAAGTTGGATAGAATTTCAAAAACCGATTCCGCAGAGGGCTGTAGCTTCGCTCTGGGGGCCCGAGAAGTTCCAATCCCTCTAATTTTGGGCGAAGCCGTAGGGCACGCCGCGTGAGGGCTGGAGCATTACCGGAACCAATGTAAATCTATTTTGAGCGAGTCCGCAGGGCGATCTTCAGGGTGGGAGGCCGAAAGCCGAGCTCGCGGAGGCCGAACCGCGTCACACCGACACCGGACCGGGCCCAAGCGCGTCGAAATTTAAAGCGGGGCCGAAGGCCGAGCTGCGAGAAAATTGACCTATGCTACTACATGCTACCAAGCTTCTAAATAAGCCCAGCTCCACATAGGGCCGAAGGCCTGGAGCGTCACTATTGGGGTGCTTCAAACGCGAACCCAGTGGGTCGGAGGCCCGACGAGTCAGCCCATGCGGTACAACCGCCCTTCTTAACTGCCTTAACAATCGAACCTAGTGCCCAGCTCTACCACACTACGTGATGAAATAGTGTAACATGAAAACGAATCGGAGATCCGCAGACCCAACGATCGTTTCCACAAACTGCGAAGGCTGCAGACCGTGCTCCGCGTAGGGCCGAAGGCCCGAAGTGTCCCCCAAAGGGGCGCCGGCTTGCAAGGCCGAAGGCCAAGCTACCAGAGCCCAGCGCTCCTTCGCAATACGATGGAAAAGTGTATTATTAAAACAAATCTCAGCCGCCCTACGCGATCCACTCACGCAGTCACTCTATCAGCTGGAGGGCCGCAGGCCCGACGGCTCGGCCTACGCGAACCACTTACGCTGTTACTCTATCAGCTGGAGGGCCGCAGGCCCGACGGCTCGCCCTACGCGATCCACTCACGCTGTCACTCTATCAGCTGGAGGGCCGCAGGCCCGACGGCTCGCCCTACGCGATCCACTCACGGTGTCTTTCTATCAGATGGAGGGCCACAGGCCCGACGGCTCGCCCTACGCGATCCACTCACGCTGTCACTCTATCAGCTGGAGGTCCGCAGGCTCGACGGCTCGCCCTACGCGATCCACTCACTCTGTCACTCTACCATCTGGAGGGCCGTAAGCCCGACGGCTCGCCCTGCGCGATCTACTCACGCTGTCACTCTATCAACAGGCACAGGGCCGGTCCTAATATGTGTACCTACGTAGTTTGGGAGATACGAGACTTTAATGTGGGCCGCCGTTTTTCATCCAAAATAAGTTATTCATACAATTTTTGTTAAGACATTTCCATTTAAAATTGTATGCGCATGCTACAACGCGTATAGCTATTTTGTTTGGCCACAATGCTATTGTGATTGTATTTTTAAGGGACATTCCTCTGATATGCAAATCATATCTCGAAATCCCCAATATTTGTGAGTACGTTATTTTTTTGATAATTGTATTCTGGCCATTCTCCGCAACACTGGCCCAATAGTTGTTGGGAACTTCTCATACATCCTTGAATTTCTTGGCAAATGTATGCAGCCCTCACGATGTTTTCCTACACCGTAAAGCACTTTGTGTACAGTACTGGACCAAATTTCAGGTCCAAACCACGATTTTGATACGAAATCGACTCTTTGGTTCATCATTATTATTCCAGCACTTAAGTCGACACTTGTTTAAAATAATATGTGACTGATTATTGAGCTATTTATTTTTAATTGACCGTTACTTTCGAACAGTTCGGACAACTGAGGCAGCTGTGGCAGCTTTTGGCAGTCATGTCATCATGAAAATTCGTTTGCCTATGAATTATTATCGGATCCAATGTATAAAATTGTTCAGTTTCTATGGGAAATTAATATTAAATAGATCTTGAAATTTTGTTGTGAACACTGAAAAAAAAATCCCCTGAAAGTGTATTTTGGATCGAAATCATGGAGTGAACTTAAACTTTTGACCGGTATCTACTGTATATCAAATGATATATCGTACATAAGTTATTTGAAAAACTCATCGGTACGAGCCGGGGATTGAACCCACGACCGCTGCGTAGCAGCCGTGCATTTTACCCCTTGACCACAAGCGCGTATGTACAATGTATCTGTTTCATACACACTTAGCGGTCAAGAAGATGTGTCAACTGTGACAGTCATGTCACGTCTTAGGCTTCGAAGAAAAACTTCAATAGTGCGATGTAGAACATTTCGAGTTTTCTCTTCAAACATATATTTAAACATATAACTTGTACATATATTTATAATCTGCATATAAAATGCTTTAATTTGATACCCAAATCATAGCATTTGGATGTCATATTATTCTTGGCGCTTTAATTGTATTTTAATGAATCTGGCTTTTCTAAAATAAGTAACAAACATATAAGTTAAATACATATTCGTAATCGCAGTTCAAAGCTCTTCATTTCGATACCAAACTCGATAGGTTTTTTCAAAATTGATTTTTTTTGGTCAGACATTATTGAATATATAGGCCGCCATATTGTTTTTAACGTGACGTCACATATCCTATGTTACCCGCGACGTCACGAGGATTCTAATGATACCTTACACCATTAAAAACGGTTAAGTAGTCGCGAAGATCTGCGCGTTTAAAGAAAATATGAAACATACATAGGGGCTGAACACATATACTCTCCTTTTGGCAGTCGTGTAAAAATGCTTGATGTTTGGATCTTATTCATAACTTATGGTTTTCTTTCAACTGTCATATTTAATATTTAACATAAAAGACTGGTTTACGACTTAGTGGCGGTTACGACAATTGAACTCTTTTTTTTTCGTTACGCGAAAACGCTGTGAACGCCAGAAGTAAATGTACTAAAATCGTGAAACGAGTAAAATGTCCATAAAGCAGAAACACTGTAATGATGCATATTTATTCTAAAGATGCAATAATTTTGACGTAAATATCATTACGTTCTTTATAGGACTAACTGAAATGTGGTAAGTGTCCACCGCGAAAAAGAAACTGTGAAAACAAAACGACTTAAGTATCAATCAACTTTTGTTAACATACATTTTTAAAATGTTTACAAATTTTAAATGCTGGTTTCTTACAAATTAAAAGCTCAGATGCAACAATTACTGTCTTAATATATCAAACACTACCTAGTCTCAATTATATTATTTATATTACGAAACCATCAGAGTGTCCCACTGCTGGGCAAAGGCCTCCCCCTTTGTCTTCCAACTCTCCCGGTTTAGCGCGATCTCTTGCCAGCCGTTTAGGTTTGCATCCAGATCGTCTCAATTACTTTGTATAAAAACATTATGAAAGTAACTTTAAACCTGTGCTGCTTATAAAATTTCAAAAGGCTAATAAAATCTCTTATATAAAATCACAATCTTGTATCATGCTAAAACAAACATAAATACTCTTAGGGTTAATCAGACTATAATATTGTTATCTGCTAAAACGAAATAATATTATTATAGGTAATGAGGTTCAATATTCCCGTGAAAACTTTAGAACTCTTTAGACTTTATCCTCAGTTTTGGCATTAAATTGTCTCTTAAATACCTAACTTTAAGCGACCTGGGGGATGTGGTAGCTTCTGTGGTAACTTCCAGCGAGGAAATGCCTAACCTCTGGCCAAGAAATGAGCCAACACTATGGTCACCCGTTGCCTCAGACAGCCTTTTCCCCAACTCCTTAAAAAGCTTGTGGGCGCCAGGACCCCATGACCCCAGAGTCTCCACCGCAAAAGCCGCAAAGTCATGGCCACCACAAAGGCCGGTGTACTTCCGATGTTTTAAGACTCCACAGCCAAAGCCGCCCCACCCACCCTGACCGAAGTGGTGACCACAATACATGTAAAGGCGCGAGGGTGTCCAAGCACGTCGCATCCCAAATAGGCGGCCTCCCAAACTGCCACGGTATGAGCGTCATCCCAGCTGGTCTCTTGCCATCGTCACGAGCCAGGCCAGGGGACTCGGCAGGCACGCCCACTCTGGCAAAAGCACGACGGATCACGTCATTCAGACTGGCGTGGCAAGGTATACGACCAGCGCTCCTCCGACAGGAGAGGCCGTGGCCACCCCGGGAGTCTACCTCACCACCGCAATAGCAACGGTGGGGGACAACTATATCCGCACCCAAGCGAAGCCCAGCGGCCAACCTTAGGGAATTATTGTCCAGTAATGTGGCGCAACTCCTGGAAGGGTAAGCTTGTAGCCAATATCCTGACTGCGTTTTCGACGCTGCAAGCAGACGGGCTTTTTCAGGAGGTGGTGGAGTCAAGCAAACCCAACTGTGCCCCGCGGCACAGAGGCTCATCCAAAGATCTCTGCAGATCCCGTCCTGATGGCAATTCATCGCTCGGACAGGCCAAACTTCAAACATCTATCGCCTCCGCCAAATACGCTACCTCGAAATCAAGTAGTGATGGATTGAGAATACTTCCTACGAGAGTAAGCGTACTGTGCACAGACGATATAAAAGCGGGAATAGCAATACTTGACACCCACCGTAGACCTAAGCCACCAAACCGTATTGGAAGAGTTGCCTGGATTAACTGCCTCTCATCCAGTTTGATATTTAAGATGTTTTGCATTGTGGTGTGTGTCAAACTGTCCAACTTCTCACACAGTTCCGGAAGCTTCCAAAAAGGACTGCATTGCATGGCATACGTCAACTTTGGCACGAGGAGAAAGAACCAGAGAATGAAAAAAGCCATGTGCTAGGAGACCTTGAACAGACTGTCTGAATGCTGGGAGAAACGCTGAATTTGGGCATCAACAAAATCAGGCATTGATTCCTTAAATACAGGGGCTCCAAGTAGATGAAGAGAATCCGCGTTCATCACCTTGATACCTGGACCGACATTCTCAAATTTGCTAATAATTTGGGACCTGCTTACATTGACTGAGCTCACATACAGCTCACATTTTCCCATATTCAGCTCAAGACCTATTTCTCTAAACTTAGCAGCTAAGGAGGTCAAATCACTCAGAACAAACTCTGCCTCGCCCCCGAGGCTACCGTCGTCCAGGTACCACATATTGAGTTTACTGCCAAGTGTCGAGTTAATAGAGTGGATTGCAAGGCTAAAAAAAGGCGGACCCGAGTGGATCACCCTGTTGACAACCTATTGCAGAAAATATGTTGTGCTTCGCGTACATTCAATCTGAAGGGCTGCTGTAACCTTGCCAGAGATAGGAATATAATCCAGGTAAGTTTTTTTGCTTCTCTGTTAACAAAACATCGCGACCGACGGATTTTTAATATCAATCTTAACCAGTACAAGCTCTTTGTTGCTTAGCAAAAAAGTATTTTTTATTATTTAATTTTCAACATAATTCTTAAACAATGTTTGAACACAACCTATCACATCAATTATAAAAAAAAAATCTTTGAAGTAATCTCACTGAACCATTAATATTTAACTTAAATTACTAAACGTTATCATTACTATGGTACCGTACAAAATAAAATTGTTTTTATTTATTTAAATAAAAAGTTGGTGTCATTTTTCTTAGGCAGAATATCACTTGAAATTAAAATAGGAACCTAAAAATTGCATTCCAATGGAATTCATTTTTACTTCGCGGATACACAGAGTACACAGACTACGTACACCCACTCGCTCCGGTAATCGCCAGTAGACTAAATCACAGGTCGTATTCACGAGGCACATCGCCGCGAGCGCACATTTTTATTGCTGTATCTTCGAGCGGTACCCACATCATGTTGTGTTTCAAATGTCGTTACTGTGGCTTGGTGCTAATTCATTTTCGAATGAAATGTAGTAAGCGTCAATCATTGACAATTTATTTTAGGATAATTGCAGTAAACTTGGTTCGTATTTATTCACTACATGCATTAATGCTGTAACCGCCACAGAACAAAATTTCGGCAACGCTGTTACCACCACACGCTTTGATTTATAAAAAAACAAAATTGGCGTTAATGTACTCGTTTAGAAAATTGCTACTATTTTGGTTTTTACAGCAATTAGATGTGGGCATCGTCAAAAAAATACATTTGTTTTGCAACGTAGTCCAGTTTTTTCTAAGCGTCGTAGAGCCATGGGACCCAGACCAGTCGACGCAGAAAAATTCGCTGATTCCGAATATGCAAAAAAAATTTTTTCGACCAGGTGGCGGTTACTACGTTCTCGCTTTTTGCCATCGATTATAGACTTAGTAGTAAACAAAGCATTCAGGAGCCTCGGATTTATATTTAGGGTCTGCCGCTCAATCACTGACCTTTCTTGCATTAAACTTATATACTATGCTTATGTGCGTAGTATCCTTGAATACGCAAGCACTGTTTGGTCACCGCAATATATTACTCACATACAGAGGATTGAACGCGTGCAGGAAAAATTTCCAAAATATCTATATTATCGTGCACGTAAAAATCCTGACACTTATGAGATTAGGTGTAAATTTCATAACATTATGTCCTTGAATAGCCGGCGGACTGTGACAGATATGATGTTCCTCCATGATGTTCTAAACGGGCACTTGGACTGCATAGGGTTGTTGTCTCAGCTGGGACTCCAAGCTCCTAACCGCCGCACACGCCACACCAGGCTATTTCACGTTCCCACTCATCGTACCAACTATGGTAGCAATTCTGTCCTAACTAGAATAGCTCGTACTTATGATAAATTATTTAAACATCTTGACCCGTTTTTCCTTTCTAGAAAGGCTTTTAAAAGCCTAGCCTTGAAGACATTTGCTTGGTAGTTTTTTTTTCTTTCTTTTTACATTTAAACATAAACATACACACACACGCACACACACAAGCACACACCCACACACACACACACACACAAACCCACACACCTTTCAAACCCGTTTCAAGAGATTCGTTCTTTAGCATGGAATGGAATAACTAGATTGTTGGACCTTCTGTAAAAACTATATTCTGTATTATTAATCGATATTTCGTATATTTTTACTCTATTTTTTTCCTGTTGTTCTTCTATATCATCCTAATCTTATTTTAGTTTAAGGATTGCGCAAGTGTCGAACCCAAACTCAGATTATCAATTTATACTGTATAATTTAAGGGAGTTCTGTTATTGGCTATGCTTACTGTAGTTACTAATTGTTTTCATTTTATGTAAGCGCTGTTGAACTTCTTAATAAATAAAAAAAAATAAACAGACCTAACATCATCATTTTATACGCGACTCAGCTCATCATTGGTAAAAAGAGGTTGGCCTTATGCGCCAAGGATCCTAAGGAACTGGGTCCAAGCTGTATGAAAAACTACCGTTGCGACTAAAAGATACATCCAGCGTGCCAGATTTTCAGTCGGAACTAAAGAAAAGTTTGCTTAGTGCAACAATTTACCACATAGAGGTCCTGAAGCAGTCTTTAGAGTATTATATTCTTTGTTCAGGTAAAATAAAACATCAGTGTAATTTGACGAACCATTTGTATTATTATTATATAAAGTTATGTCATTGGCACCTCGACTCATATCCATCCTGAATTTCTCCTTGCTTGAAAGACGTCAGCTAGATCATAGCTGGCCTGAGATTCAAAGCCGGCTTCTTAAATTCTCAATGAATTTAAGCCTTCATCTACTACACGTAGAGGTTCTTTTCGATTGCCACGGGTCTCATCAGCCGCTTCCCGGAGTCCCACTTGATCTCATCCAGTAGTTCTTCCCGCCGGCTTCGGACCACTGTTGCTAAGTAAAGTAGCAACACTGAAAGAGAAAATCAGAGTTCATAGAATAGGTACTTAAAACTTAAACAGGATGGTCAAAAAATATGTGCATTCGTGCTGTCAGTGAGGTCTTGGGAAGCAGAATAAACCCCTTAAGGGTTTTTTGAACGTACCTATTTACGTTCAAGTTTCAGAAGTAAGTTACAGTACCTAGCACGTAGTATGTAGGGTTTTGGGACTCAGAATTGGTCCTTTAGGAGGTTTTGGAAGTTTCTGAAGTCACAGGCAACGGGAATGCACTTATGTTTGGGTCACCCTGTATAAGTTTCTTAAAGTACCTACATAAGTATATTAAACGTGTATTGTAGGTGAGTAGAAGATGAATTTCTCTGTACGGATTCAGCCTTTTAAATATTGTCATTGCATCAATAATTATGTAACATAACATAATTATTGATGCAATGAAGTAGGTAGGTATATTATTATTGTTGCCGTGTGGTGAGTGGTAACTGCAGTAAGAATACATTTGTCACCACCCCAACTCCTCCCGCGGGTGTCGTAAGACTCGACTAAGGGATTGAAGTGTCACTGACCATTATTTGATAAACGATTGATGATGGGCAGCAGCGTCATCATAGTGGACACATTACAGCGATCGCCAATCCGCTTGCCCAGCGTAGGTATTATGGGCATTTACCTGCTAATGCTTCGATACGCCTAGGAGTAGAGTCTAGTAGCCACAGTCCAAATTATCAAAACATAAATGTTAACTGTCCTCAGTCTGTATATGTTAGACCGACGACTGCTGATAGTGTAATGAAAATAATATCGACATAAAGAATACTAATAGTGTAGGTTACGATGAAATTAATACCAAAGTAGTAAAACATGTCTCACATATTATTGCACACCCCATAAGTCACATACTTAATATTTGCATTTCACAAGGAAATTTATCCTGATAAACTTAAGCTGACAATCGTTAAGCCTCTTTACAAAAAAGGCGATAAAACGAACTTATCTAATTATAGACCTATTGCCCTTGCCACAGTATTCTCTAAAATATTTGAGAAAGTAATTTATGAAGCGATTTACGGATTTCTTGAAAAGAATAACCTGTTTGCATCAGAGCAAAAGGGCTTTCGCAAGGAAAAAACTATTAATATGGCCATATTTCAATTATTGCATCCGATTATGGCCAAAATGGATAAGGGAGAGCAAGTATGTGCTATATATATGGACATGACGAAGGCATTTGACTACGTTAATCATTCAATCCTTCTCAAGAAGCTCAGTGTCTATGGGATTCGTGGCAATGTACTAAACCTTATGAAATCGTACTTGGGTGGTAGAGAGCAATACACGGAACTATCACAGATATGTTTAAAGTCACAAACTCAAGTGTGCTACAGATCTGACAAGCGAAATTTAGTTTATGGAGTGCCACAGGGAAGCGTATTAGGTCCGCTTTTATTCTTGCTGTATATTAATGACCTTCCTCGTCACATTAACTATCCAATGGTACTCTACGCCGACGATAGCACAGTAGTAATTGATTGCAAAAAAGATAA
>JALPQI010003418.1:0-84809 GCA_025490895.1 Thaumatotibia leucotreta
TTACTGTCATCAAATTTAACAACCCAAAATTTTGGATAACGAATTAACTGTGGTGGCGGACACATGGGTACAATCACTTTGACTGAAAAATAAAGAAAAAGATAAGCAACACAAACAAAATTTATAAAAGATTCTGGACCTGAGTATTTTTTTTTAAATATTCCATCGTAATTATTTCTACCCTTGTGCTAAAATGCGTCTTACTCAAATTAATAATAGTCCTTATATTATTGTACTGTGTAGGAAATCAATTCATTAATCATTTTGCGCTTTTCACTATGAAAATAAAAGGTCAAAAAGAATCCTTTACCGTAAAATGAATGAAAATGACAGATTATGCCAATTAACGATATCGGTACGTAAAATCATTATTATTACTTCTTGAAATAAGTAGGTCTAAATTTTTTTGCACTTGCATCGAAATGTACAAATAAAATGGCGGTAATCAAATATTTTTTTAAGTCGCTTGTTTTTTTTTTACAATCAAAAGTTAAAACAATTATAATAAACCCACTGAAACGACGTGCAGATCCTAAGGTGACCGCTCGTTTATGTATTTTTTGCTGGCACGCGATTTGCCAAATTTATTATACGAACGAATTATACGAAGTTACATACAGCGTTGTATAATGAGTTCATAAAAGTTGAGTAGCGTACTCGATGAAAATATAGATGATGATAATTTTATGTAGGTACTTAATCTTCAAACATTACAGTTGACGAGTACCATTACACATTTATAGATTAGCAATTATATGAGAATTGCCAATTATAATACTAAAACACACGGAAAGACCGTGTAAAACTAAATGGCATAATTCTATCTTTGATAAGATTGATAACGTACTAAAATAAGTGAACATATGGGGGTGAAGCTAAAGGTTAAAGGGTGTGAGTACTTACGACGTATTTACGAAAAAATAAAAATAGAACCCTCCCACCTCTCTGTGGGTACGCATTACTTTCACGCCCTTAATTAGTAATTAAATAATATCGTTTATGGCAACATAGTAGAAAGAAAAATTCACTGACACACAACGATGTACATGAAGGTATACAGGGTGGAAATTCTTTTTGGGTCAGTGAGTGCAGCTACTAAATTTAGAGTAGCTACGCGAAAATGGTCTTAGAAGACCTTCCCTTGATTTTAAATTAATAAAAATTGGCGTACAGATTTTGGAAAAAACGTACAGGGTTCGAGAAAATGGTCATTTTTGACAAACTTTTTTTTGATGCCAATCGATCCTGTTTCTGTTCAGGATCAAAAGCTTGTACAGGACCAAATAAAAATTTTCGTCGTAATAGAAAAGCTGCATATCAAGTTTTAAAATTCCCATACAAATTGTATGAAAATTAAAAATATTTTTTACACACTTAATTGTTTAATGCCAGTCGATTTCATTCCTATCCAGTACCAATAGTTTCCAAAGGGTCAACTTATGACAATTTACAAAAAAAAAGCCTACATTTCAAGAAAACTGTTTTCATGCATTTAAGTACTATGGAAAAAAAGTGAAACTTTAATTACATTATCACGTCACTATAATTAGTCCTCGTATGCCAAATGACAATAATACAGTAGGTATGAAAACATTAGCAACATCAATTAGCGTGACAGATGATGTAAATAAAGTTTTACTTTTTTCCCATAATAAATGTATGAAAACAATTTTCTTTTTAATTTTTGGTTTTTTGTACGTTGTCGTTAGTTGACCCCTAGGAATCGATTGGTACTGGATATTAATGGAATCATTTGGCATAAAAAAAACTAAGCGTCAATTTTTTTTTTAATTTTCATACAATTTGTATGTGAATTTTAAACCTCGATTTGCGGCTTAACTAGCCGAAAATTTTTTTTGGTCGCGTACAAGCTTTTGATTCTGAACAAAAACCGGATCGATTAGCATCAAACAAAAAGTTTGTCAAAAATGACCATTATCTCGCACCCTGTATGTGTTTTCCAAAATCTGTAAACGTCAATTTTCATTAATTTAAAATCGAGGGAAGGTCTTCTAAGACCATTTTCGGGTAGCTACTCAGGATCTGGTAGCTGCCCCCACTGACCCAAAAAGAATTTCCACCCTGTATACCGGAGACCTTAAACGATCAATAACAAAACAACCTGAGGGTAGCAGAAGATTAAAAAACGTAGCTTAATGAATGAGTAAGGCTTTTCTTACGATTTCTCACGGGTTGCTTCAGATGCACGATGGCAATACTGTTAATGGTTTCATCGTACTCGGGATGGACGACGTAGTTGCGTACACGCCGGCCTTCGCGCTCCCATCCTTCACCCAGCAGCACTCGCGCTTTCTCTCTGTTTAATTACATACACAGAGTTATCAATACAAAAAACAATTGGGAGAAATGTAAAAAGATAACTGTTTAATAAATTTATTCTGGAATCATGGGATAAGTATTTAATAAAAAACTTTAAATTTATTTGAGAATCGTACCCAGCCGGTACCGGTCACTGAGCTATACTGCGGACAAACAGACACACGGACAGACTGACCGTCTGTCCGCCTGTCTGTTTGTCCGCAGACGGACATGGCAAAACTATGCTTACTACGAAACTCAAAAAATCGCGAAACTGTTCCTAAATAGGTACATTAATAAAAAATTAAGAACAAAAATAGAAAAGTGCTCTACTTATTCAGTTAGAATTAAAATTATCTTCCGTTACAATGCTAAAATGCTAGCAGGATTATTTTCAGTTACTCCAATATAGTGTAACAAACTAAAAATGAGCAAATTCGTAGAAAGCTATTCCGGACTCTTAAGTATGAAGCAGAGCTTGAGGGGCGAGTGGTCAGCATCGGGTTCGAAGAAATTTGAACGGAACACTCGCACACGTTTTCATTTGTTTAACTTGAACGCTATACCGCACACCTCGCTCCACGCTCGAGCGTCCACTCAATTTGTAGATTAAGAATTAACCTAAGCCGTGATCTAATGTACTGTAGTCACCTGAAGGATTTCTTGGGCATGGGACCAATGTCAGCAGAATTGGCGATAACAAACTCTGCGTGTATGAGCACCACTGATGTAACGGAGCGCGTGTCACCTAGCCCCCCGTCTAAAACAAACATGTCACTGATAGGTAACTCTAAAATTTTCATATAAGACTAAGGTAATGTTTATTTTAAGACTCTTGTAATCGGTCTCAACAGCCAAACAGTTGCGCCAAAAAATGATGTAGATGACAAAACTTGTCAAATACTTTAGTTTTGCTCCAATTTATTAGAATGCCGTATTTAAATTATCTGATCATATGTTGAAAAATAAAAAAATACATTAAAACGTTAGTTGACAGGAACTGGTTCATCATCATCATCATCATATCAGCCGAAAGACGTCCACTGCTGAACATAGGCCTCTCCCAAAGATTGCCACAATGACCGGTCCTGCGCCACCCGCATCCAGCGGACTCCTGCGACCTTCACCAGGTCATCAGTCCACCTTGTGGGGGGCCTACCCACGCTACGCCTTCCGGTACGTGGCCGCCACTCAAGAACCTTCCCGCCCCAACGGCCATCGGTTCTACGCGCAATGTACCCCGCCCACTGCCACTTCAGTTTAGCGATTCGGAGAGCTATTTCGGTTACTTTGGTTCTGCTGCGGATGGTCTCATTTTTAATCCGATCACGCAGAGAGACTCCTAGCATAGCCCTCTCCATTGCCCTTTGGGTGACTTTGAGCCTTCTTATAAGGCCCATTGTAAGCGGCCACGTTTCAGTACCGTATGTCATCACTGGCAACACACACTGATCAAAGACTTTCGTCTTCAAACACTGCGGAATATTGGACGAAAATATGTATATGGAACTGGTTAAGTAAGTATTATGTTCTTTTGCTTTATGATGATAATTTTGTTTTGTTGAAAAAACAAAAGAAAGTCTGCAATGAGTTTCAAACCCACGTCCTTATCTTCGCCACGGCTGATGCCTAAACCGCTCGGTCCAAGCAGCAGACTCCTAAGTCGAATTTCTTGGGTAAATTATAATTGTATTATATGCGAAGTGTCTTTTCAAAACGGTTCATTTTCTCTTGAAACTGTTTTCGGGAAATTGAGCAAAACTTGAAACTCATAGATTCGATTCCGAATTTTAAACCTTTTTTTGATATGATAATTAAGAAAGTTGAGATACATATAGTATGTTACGGCTGTGGCATTACGAGCACTCTTACTTACGTTAGGTAATTTATCTACCTAAATTATTTTGTAAAAACCAAAAAAATCTGAATTAAACTCTTTGAATATGGACTTTTGAAATTAAGACGTTTTGTTGCGGCCTTTTAAGAAATAGCGTACAAAAAGTACCCATTTTTTTCTTATTTATGTGATGTATTCAGGTACCAAAGTTTTAAATTATGAAGTCCTACAGAGAGTACTGATTTATCGTAGACAATTAATTAATAACATACACTTATTAAACTTAAATTATTAACTTGTAGAATTTCTTAATTTCATGATACTATTTCTATGCCGATATTGGCAGGATGTGCTGAACAAAGTTTTATTTATATTTTTGTGCTGTACCACATTCGCAGAAATAACTAAATGATTGTCTGATTAAAATACCTGTTGCATTCTCATATTAAAAGTAAATATAGGCCCAATTGATCCACGTTTAATTTTCTATCTTTTTTTTAAAGGTTACGAAAATAATTATTTAAATTTGTAACTCAAATAACATATGTATTTCTCTATTTTAAACAAAACTACATTCATAATTTTAAAAATAAAATAAAAATAAGCCCTTTTCAAAAGACACTCCTCATATTATAATATCGCATTAATAAGATAAGAGGACATTCACAGTTTTTCGCGATGTCCCCATTTTGAAAAATGCTAATCGATAGGAAATTACCCAACAAACAAAAAGTAATTTTTTTCTTTCAAAATAGCGCGTAATTTTGGCGGAAAAAAAAATGTACCAAAACAAAACCAAACCAAAAAATTGGTATGTTATTTTGAGAAAACTGTCAAAGATCCTGACTTTTAACCTTCAGAACATTATTCTACAACTCTTAAATATAACAAATGCGAAATAATAGCTGACTGACGTTCAATTTTTAGTCCAGTAAACTAAAAACCCATAAAATTCAACTTTTTCAATTGTAAATTACTCTATTATATATTTTTGATAGCCAACATTTAAACTGAAAATAGTATTTGTCAGTAAACCACCCAGCATACATTAAAGACTCTCGGTTAAGGTAAACAGTAGTTACATCTGAAGCATCAGGGTTTGAGGATATAAGGATGAAATATTTAAATATTATAATATTGCATTGTAATGGGGATTTGATACGAGTTCTAAATTTCAGTGCAGTAGAAGTGGTCTTAAAATCGATTACGAGATTTGAAGCTTCGACGACAGTTAGTTGATTCGCGGTGAAGTTAATAAAAGCCGTTAAAAAATTCTTCACTCGTCATGTATAATAATGTCAGTGCTGCAAGATAATTGGTCTTCTTCTTATTATGATTTCTGAAGTTAGTACCTTTAACTGTAACAATACTCACATAGCGAGTAGAACAGCACGCCAAACCAGGGGTACTCATTGTTCAATACGGCACCTTCTTTCGTCTCTGTCTCGTCAACGCCGCAGTTCACTATGTCCAGTTGTACTGCCTCTCCTCGCCACACTGTTCGAATTTTAAATGTAAGGCACATTATTCCACTTGAGCGCAATCTCAGGTCAGCCCGCTATCACGCGGATAAAAAAGTATCAAGTTAACATTCTACATTGTGCAAGTATGCAAATTTAAACTTGATTTAGTACTGATATTCAGAACCTCATAAATAGAACTTTATAAATTTTGTCCACTTATTAAACACGGTATGTATAATGTATACAGGGTGGTCCAAACCTTGACGTCAAAAAAATTTTTTTAGGTTCCCTAAGTCATGTGCTATCGGAATATACCCCATGTATGCTAGCCGATTTTTTGTAGTTTTCGAGTTATGAATTTTTGAAAAATTTTTTTGAGAAATTTTGGAATAAAGAAATTTATTGATAAAAAAAACTATTGGTTTTTTTTTTATATTTTCTTTTTGTAAAAGTATTACAACAAATAAAGCATTTACTGATAAAAAAAATAGCGTTCTCTCTTTGATACAAGTAGGCTAAAAAATAAAAAATTCTAAATTTTACGTTAAAAACGCACCAAAATAGCATTAATGTACGTAAATAAAAAAAATAAAACATATCTCAAGGATTTTTGGTAATGTCAAGACTGCCCTAGACCTTAAACCTTCGTAAAAGCAAAAAAAAAGTTATACTTAATGATGAGGATTTTTCGGAGTAGTCGGTCAAATAAACTTAAAAAAACATCAAAATTTTTAATTTAAAAATAAAGTGAAATTTCGTCTGTTTTGTTGTTCTTATCAATAAACAAACACAGAAAATACCACGACAGCTCAATTTATGTAGTTATTCAAGTCAGTTTTTACTACTTTAAAATTTTAAGTTTTTTTAAGTTTATTTGACCGACTACTCCGAAAAATCCTCATCATTAAGTATCACTTTTTTTTTGCTTTTACGAAGTCTCAAGGTCTAGGGCGGTCTTTAGAATACGAAAATTCCTTGGGATATGTTTTATTTTTTTATTTACGTACATTAATGCTATTTTGATGCGTTTTAGCGTAAAATTTTGAATTTTGTATTTTTTTATCCTACTTGTATCAAAGTGAACACGCTAATTTTTTTGTCAGTAAATGTTTTATTTGTAGTAATACTTTTACAAAAAAAAAACTAGTTAAAAAACCCAATAGTTTTTTTTTATTAATAAATTTCATCATTCCAGAATTTCTAAAAAAATTTTTTTCAAAAATTCATAACTCAAAAACGACAAAAAATCGGCTAACATACATGGGGTATATTCCGATAGCTCATGACGTGAGGAATCTAAAAAAAATTTTTTGACGTCAAGGTTTGGACCACCCTGTATGTACATAACTAACAGTTTTTAGACGGATTTATAAGCGCGGGTCGATACGCAGGCATATTATAGTCGTAATAAAAAAAATGTAATCCGCTAAGCGACGCTCGTAGCGCTACGTCGTGGGCGATGAAATGGGGTTTCGCTTCATGTAGCGTAAATGCCCAGTAAAGGTGTAACGACACCGTGTAAAGGTTCAATATTATTTGTCAATATGGGATAACATTACGAGTAGTAGGCTTTGCCACAAAACACGTTTTTATTTAAAATCGATATTGCATGGGGGCGTTTATCTTAAATGTTTGGTATATACTCAATACTACCAGGTTTTAAATTACCTTAAGTAGTCTTTAACCCCCTACCGCATGAATAAAATCAACAATTTGAACTCTAATGGCAATCGATAGAGTTACATTTTATAGCTTCGTATGCGGTAATACTCTGTTAACAAAATATCAATTTATTCAAAATTACTATTCTAGACGCTTACTATTTAAATAAAATGCGAGTGTATACAATTCCGCCCATATCATGATTGAAATATTAATTTTTATGCAAATTGTATAACGTAAATTATTTTAGTGTATGTACTAGTTATTTACACAACTGCAAACACCGACAAACAGCAAAGCGAAACTGGAAATAAATTAACTTGTGCTGTTGATAAATAGTAATATTTTGATACACGATATTTTAGTGTTTTGTAAATTAGAAACTTAGGAATGCTCGATATAAAACAATGTGGGGTCAGATGTCAGAAACTGACTCGAGTAGAATAGTAGTTGTTTTCAAATAAATATTCAGTTTACTCATTTTCCTGTAAAATAGGTAAGTATTTTTTAATAGCGGGGTATCATGTCACAGAGTCAGTAATAAACAAGGATCGAAAGGTTATTCTGTTAGTAACAGAAGTGCCAGAGCTATTATTCTTGCAAGAATTCATAAAAAAATAGCTAATTGTAAAAGTAACATAAAAATAATTAAAAGCTAACCTCACAAATAAAACAACATACTTACCATGGTATACCTTCTGGTCGCATAATCTTTTTCTGGCTATTCTATTTTGGCATACTTTTCTTCGCATAATTTGTATTAGCATAAATATACTGTCGCATAGTAATTATTTCGGCATACTACTTTGTTCGCATATTAAAGTTTTGTAATAATTTAACTTGGACTAATTTATATTTGCTTAATGTAGGTATACTACGCATATTACTGTTTGGACTAATGGTTACTAGTCATAATATTTCGGACACCATAATTTTAGTTCCCTATTTGAATAAAACACTTTTTCTTTGTTTAACATGAATTTTAAATCAATTAATATGCATTTTACATATTCAGGTTTTTAAATATTTTAGAATGTTCTTTTATTTTGTTGCGAGTCTCTTGAATCTAAAATATAAAAATGCGTTAATATCTAATTTAAAAGTATAGATAAATTAGGTTTGGTTAGGTTAGGTTAGTGTGTTGTCCAGGCGCGAAGCGCCTAAACTACGCAGAACAGGGGGTCTGCGTCGCAGACCCCCGTCGACCTCACTAATATTCCGATATATTATACAGATTATACACACTTGATTTGCCATGTTGAAACAATCGGTTTTCCTTAATCGCTTATATTGTTTTATTACTCACCGTCACTTTTATTCATAAACCTAAATGTGAATCTACCGTTATTCTCCGTCCATAAACTGTAAAATGCCTGTAGTTTTTGTAGTAGTATGTCAATCATGCCAGTTGGTAGTCTAATTTTAGGATTAACTATTTGTATGCATCGTGAAATGATGCGTAATAATTATTATGCAATTTTGTATTTATGCTGTGTGATGTTAGTTATTATGACAGGTATGCCTTTAATGTGTATGCTTTTAAATATTATGCGTAAAAAAATATGCATAAATACGATAAACCTTGTCAATTTGTCAGCCTCTGTAGCCTAGTTGGTAGTGACCCTGCCTACGAAGCTGGAGGTTCCGGGTTCGAATCCCGGCGAGGGCATTCTTTGTGTATTTATTTATCACAAATGTTTGTTCCTTGGTCATGGCTGTGTATGTATCTAAGTATCTATACGTATCTATCTATTATATATATCGTCGCCTGGTACCCACAACACAAGCCTTAATTGAGCATTTGTGTAAGATGTCCCAAGATATTTATTTATTTTATTTATTTATTTATTATTATTAATATTTCGGCTAGAAGACATTATGCGTAACTATATTATTACATTTGTTAGTATGCATCCCAATAGTGAACCACTTACCATACGTGGGTGAATATCTGTGAGTTTCAACCGCCTAATTTTGTTGGCATCATTTTTTCCAAAATTTCTATTCAACACTTATTCACATTACAATGTGCTACTTTGTCATTCGAAGGACATACAAATAACGAAATAGAACATTGAGACGTTTAGAAACTTTAGCAATAATGATGCCAGTGCTACCAAAATCAGGCGGTTGAAACGCTCAGATATTCACCCAAGTGCAAATAAAGGACTAGTTGCGTCCCTAGGTGCAATGATGTACATAATTGCATTTGGTCCTCGCTGTATGGACAAAGGTTGGGGTGCAACTAAGATGAGTGTGCATTCCATGCAAACACCTGCTTTTTCGCTTACGTCTCGCTATCGCCAATCTAAAAGTTATAATTTCTTATGTAATCTACTAGATAATTATGTTATTAATAAACCGTAACTCAGCTGACTAATTAAATCTTTCTAAAGTATTGAAAAGACAGTGTCGCTTACGACACGTTTTCATGGAATGCTCATTGCTCCTGAAAGAGTCGGTTCATTGCGGGCGGCGGCGCGAGCGGGTGACTCGGAGTCAGCGGCTTCAGGTGCATGCAGACCAAAAAAGCATTTGCTGTTCTATCTCCCACTCTACGAAATCAACAAATCACGTTTCGTGTAACGATCGAATTTCGTAGAGTAGGGGAATTGAACAGCTAATGCTCTTTTGGTCTGCATGCACCTTTAGGCGCGCCCGCGCCCGCTCGTGACGCGGCTAGCGAGTCGCGTCCGAATAAATCAATTCTCATTGATTCGTCAATCTGATTGAATCAATTAGTTAATAATAAACATGTTCCTGATTTCAGTATTAAGTGATGTCTCTTTTTGGGCTATTTTTCGAAATTGGCAGATTACGTTCATATTCGTAATCGATGTCGACCATAGTTACCTACCGAAAACTGTTTCCGTCATCATGTTAAAGATGCCCTGCAATAGAATGGAAATATAGAGCGTCTGAATAATAATTCGTCACTATATCGAGCGACAGGAATGCATCTATGCGAGCCCGAGGACCGAAGACTCGTCGGCTTACCCACACTGTCAGTTTATCAAGGCTACAGGTATTGAATTCCTTTAACTGATAACAACAGCATTTCATTAAAATCAGGACATTTGCAAACCTTACGGTAACCCTACAGCATCAGGTTTATTGAATATTGAATCTCGATGCTTCGAATTGATACCTTAAAATCAGCACACTTGCAGGCCTTAAGGTTATAGCGGTCAGTAATTTAGCAGCATCGGGTTTGAGGAGTTGTTGATCAATAATGAATCGGAGTGCCTCTGACTGATAAACTATAACTAAGATCAAAAAATCCTTGGAGAAAATTCTGGAATATGAAGGAATTCAAGATTGTAAAATATCACCCTCCGCAGCCTAGTTGTTAGTGACCCTTTCGGTTCCGGGTTCGAATCCCGGCGAAAGCATTATGTGTGTATTTATTTATCACAAATATTTATTCCTTGGTCATGGCTGTCTATGTTTTTAAGTACCTATATATATGTATGTATCTATTATGTATATCGTCGCCCATCAGCCCATCACAAGCCTTAATTGAGCTTACCGTGGAACTAGGTAGATTTGTGCAAGATGTCCTAAGATATTTATTAATTATATAGTTAATTCATGGTTCCCAAACATAGATAGCACGCTTAGCACATGATTGGTGGCAGTGATGGGCAAAATGTAATCGATTAACGATTAACAATTTTATCAAGATTAACGTAAAATTAATCTATTAAAGACTAAATTTGACGATTATTCAATCTTAGTCGTAGCTTGTTCTACTAATTTAATCACGATTTGATTAATCGACGATTTAATACGAACAATTGAATCTATAATCGATTGATTAATTAGATTGTTTTATTTCGATTAATATCAGAATTTTTTTGTGAGTCATAAATTCGGGTTACGATGATAGACGGGTTACCTTAAGGGATGTATAACAATACCTAGGAAGAAAGCATTTCATAATCGCGGAATTCTTAATCGAGAAATTTAGTCGATTAAAATGACGATTGATCGTTAATCGAATTCTGCGACTATTAAGTTAATCTTAATTACATTAATCGCGATTAATTGTTTACTCGATAAATTAGTTGATTAAAAAATAATCAATTAATGCCAATCTCTGATTGGTGCGACAGTACGAGTATGTCGCCGTGAGATATATAGACTATCCATCCCTCTTTTATTAGTATAGTAGTAAAAGATGGGAAATCTATCTCGCAGCGACATACTGTCACACCAATCACATGCTAAGCGTGCAGGACAACGTAAGCGACGCCAGCTTTTGGCGTGTTGAATAAAACAGGATCTGACCTGCTACCGCGAACATCGAAGTTCGCAAATTTTCTGGGATTTTTCTCTGTCACTCTAATGACGCCCGTTGGAGTGACAGAGATCAATCTCCGAAATTTACGAACTTCGGTGTTCGCGGTAGCAGGCCTAGAGAGTTCGGGACTACGGAATTTGGAAATCTTGGAAATCTCTGGATATGCAACTAAAGAGGGTTATATTGTGGAATAGTAGAAAAAACACTTTTGATTGATTGTAATCAAATTATAGTTTTATTTAGTTGAAGAATACTTTTCTAATATGCTACTTATTACTATGCAAATTCACAGAACGGAAATAAAGTCTTACGGCCTTATTCATAAAAAGTTACGCGCCCGCTGATGGGTCGTTGTTGACCGGATGGCTAAAAACGTTATTCATAAACGTTCAATAGCGCTATTCAGCCGCTCAAACCTACTATAAATCCCCCGAAAGTTATAGAGCCGAGGACCCTTCTATAACGGTCTTATAACTTCTTATTTAACAAGATGGCTGCCAAAATTTTGATCAGCTGATTTTTGATAGGTGCATAACCATGCGTTTAAAGTAGGCAGAAGAGAAAAGATAAAGGTATGAAAGTCTGATTTGGTGTATAGTTTTTTATATCGTCTATTCATCTGATTATTATAAAATATGTATCCAGAGATACTTAATTATATTTAGATAGGTATTTAAAATAAATATCCGATGATTTATTGTAAGTAGTTACGCAGTTTCGATTTTCTCTATATGCAACATTACACGAATCAGAAATGGTGGGAAAACTAATCTCCAACTTTTTTAATTTAAAATTTTGTTGATAGTTTTTCAACCATTTCAACTTCAACGTCAATACGCAGTGAGACTCCATCATGCAGGCCTTAAACGCTATTGATGCCATAAATAATTTGTATAATCCGCCGCGGCGTCCAAAAATATATAACATAAGGGCAGATCCCATTGAGGATCTGCCCGATGTTGAATTTTGGCGGCGATACCGCTTTAATAAGGCGACTGTTTTGTATATAGTAGAGTTGGTGAAAGAAGACCTGAAGAAAGATCGCAGAAGAGCTGGCCTCACACCAGAACTTCAGGTTCTAACTGCAATTAGGTGTTGGGGTCGCAAGGAAGTAAATATTTATTTATTACTTACCCGTACTACTAACTGCCTATACCAAGGTACTAACTAGCCATACAATTATGTTTCGTTATCTGACCGTCATCGCAAGTACCTAATCATAAAGCTAACTGTTTTGATTAGTTGCCTAGGTAAAAGAATACGTAGTATGTACCTAATAATTTCAGGTTCAAGATGATGATAATATAATTATTTGAGATAAAAGTAAGTAACAAGGAATTAGGAAATATTTGCGAATTCCCGCCAGACAGCTGTCAAACTTTTTTTTAATTTGCGGTGAGACCACATTTTTGTCTATGATTTTGTCAAGGCGCCAACATAACGCGTCTAATCCGTTCAACAGCGGCTCAACAGTTATCGGAGAGATATTGAGCGTTTATGAATAACACTTCTTATAAACCGTTCAACAAGACTTATCGGCTCGATAACTATTGGGCCCCTCAAACCTTCAACAAGGAATTTTTATGAATAAGGCCGTTAATTTTTTAATTTGTTTTATATAATTTGCTTTCATCTTATTTGTAGTTCGGCTACAAAGTCTAAATAATCGAGCCAGCTACAGCCCTCTATGACTGAAGATGTAGTCTTAAAAGGTCAAAACGTATCAAACCAATGAGTTGTTAGGGATGTAAGGATTGCTATACAACTGCGAAAACGTATAATAATAAAATGTAGACGTAAGGAATATAATTATGGAGACGACTCTATAAGTGCCACTTTTTTCAAAGTCGTCCTTCCCACGTTTTTTTTTTTTAATTTGGACATTTTAATAATTATGATTTCCACCCAGCATTGCGAGTTTTTTCCAAGGGTTACCTTAACAAAAAAGGGTCGGGGAATAGGAAACAATTTTGAAAAAAATGGCCATAAGGTGTCCAACCATCATAATCATCAAAGTACTGATTTAGCAAAAATTGTAAATAATGATTGCAGTCTAAATTACTCTAACCATGGTGTTTTATCACTCAGAATAATATAGTCTTTTAAATGTATTTTTTTGTGGTTTATTTTGCAACGATATTTTGAGTAATGTATATTTAGACAAGTGATTTATTTTATTTGTAGTTTAATTTCGTTCTTAATAAATTTATTATAAATTGGCAATTAAAAATACATAAAAATACAACTTAGAAATAACATAAATTACTAAATTATTTACACTCAATACACACACATAGCTTATCACATTACAACCCCGTCCCTTGCCGTTTCCGGTGCAAAAGTACCCATAACGCTGGCAGCATTTCCACGTTAGATAGCCAGGGATAACCTTTGCACCAGAAACGACTCAGCGGGGATCCTCTCCCTTTAGTCTGAGCCGGCGACCAATATCCTGCACAAACTGCTTCGCATCTCCACCCCAACAGCCCGCTGTCTCCACCGCTAATGGCACGAATATGTAGCCAGGTCCCAAGGGCGCGTACTTCTGCCGCTTCACCGCGGCTTGAGTCTCGGCAGCGGCTGCCGGCCACACGAGATGTACGACCGATATGGGTCGTTCGTTTAAATAATTAGAAATAAAACTTGTGTTTATTTATATAACTTTACACTATACAAAACTCTTAAATATATGGAAAAATCAGTTACTGGAAGTTTAATAACCACTCATTTGCTTTGAAATTTTGGTTGATCTTTATTCCTATGTAAAATAAGAGTGACAGCTGGTAACCACCGTTACCAAAAGCAATTGAGTGGTTAAAAACCTCACACAATCACCCATTACTTTTATCTTATTATATAAAGCCGACTGTGGATTAAATTTGTTACAAGTGGCGTTGCGAGTCTAACGATATCTAATTAGGGTGTGTAATTGTGTATGGATTATTCCGAATGTCAAAAAACGCCGGGTTATTTCGAAAGGAGACACTAACAGACGATATAGTTACGAGTGATCTTCCTGTGATTTTCGGAATTGGGTCAAAATTATTTTCGTTGTCTTATTAAAAAACGTGACACAGTTGTGATTTTTGTATGAGATGATGTTTTGATTCTAATTTTTAATGTATGGATTAAAATCAAGCGTTAAAAAAATACAAGTGCACCGGATTTTTTTATACATAGTGATTGGTAGTCCGATGCAAAGCTTTAAGGTGAAGTAAGTATAGATCATTTCGTTGTCTTGTTTCATACCACTCTATCACGCTTTTAGTTGCTGTTTCGACTCATGTTAAGAATGGTATTTTTACATTTTCCATTTTGGATCACGAACTTCAAAATTCTGTAAAAAAAACTTTTATAAAACAGAAGCTTTTATTATGTTTTCTTAGATTGTTTACACGTTACTTTAATTAAATAAAATAAAAAATAGTACGTTTATCGATTAACTTGGTCAAAAATTAGCAGTTCATTTTAAATCTTGGGTATTTTGGCTAAAAACACCAAAAAATTAATTTAAAAAAAATAGTCAGACTTCGTCAAAGACAACAATAGCTTAAATGGTCTATACTTACTTCACCTTAAAGCTTTGCATCGGACTACCAATCACCCTGTATACTGAGTCGAAACAGCGACTAAAAGCGTGACAGAGTGGTATGAAACAAGACAACGAAAAGAATTTTGACCCAATTACACTACTTTCGGAATTATCCCAAGGCACCCTAATACACTCCTACGATAAAAAGAAAAATTAAAATTAAAAAACGATTTTTTTTTTACATTCTCAGTTCATTGGTGTAGGTAACAATTAATGACTAAAAAAATAAAATACGCTTACTCAGATACGCTAAAAAGTTAAAAATTAAGGTAACAGTAGCAAGATGGCCCTTATTAGGATGTTGTAGTAAACTATGAAAATGAAACTAGGCCGAGCCTGTATCTTGGGAACCAGTGAGAGATAACAAATAGTCTTTTATGTTTAAACATTGTTTTAAGTACAATAAAATGATGTGACATGTGGTCAATAAAAAATGTAAAAAGCCAAATAAAATAAAGAACAGTAACTGGTATTCAGAATGCATGCAAAATTACAAAAAAAAAGCTATGTAGTGTTATGCTGATGCAATATAAAACAATGGTCGTTGTAAAGGTGTGTGTGTGTATATGTGTGTGTGTGTGTGTGTGTGTGTGTGTGTGTGTGTGTGTGTGTGTGTGTGTGTGTGTGTGTGTAATCCTACTTGATAGATAAAAATAAGCTCTCCGTGTCGGTATACGATAATGTCAAAAGCCATTTCCCCAGGACCTTCTTCAATTTGGGAAGCACGTATTTTTGACAGCACAACTGCTTACAAATAACATTATAGACGAAAGAATGCATGTAGAATGGGGCTCGTTTGGCAAATGCTGAGCGAATTTTTGGAAGAGGGACCCCGTAGATTCGTTTTACTAACAACTGAACGCTTATAGTTTCTCCTTGTCTGTCTGTCTGTCTGCCTGTCCGCTTATAGCTCCTTGGTTGTTAGTATTTGAAATTAGCAATTTGGTATGCATTTGTTAATCACGACGAGAAAGTGGTGGAATGAAACATAGATAAATAAATTTAGGTTACCCTACTCGGAAAGTGGCGATGTTTTTTTCCTGTAATACTTTTTGTTGTTGAATGACCTATTCAATTAAAAAAAAAATTTAATAAACAGTTTTTTCTCAAGTCAATATTTTTCAAGATAACCGCTTATGGGTAAGGCCGCGGATTTTGACGAATTCGGAGCTTAAAATTTGTCTTGCTCATAACAAAAACTGATAACATCTAGAGAACTCTGATCAATTTTAAAATATTCCCCTATGCTCAGTTACATGTAATCAAATGAAATAGCTAATTTAGCTCTTTATTTAAAATTAAAAAATAAATATTTCTGCCAAAAACGTAACGAAAGTCGAGTAATTTTTTCGACTACGAGTAACTACTTAAAACCTTTTTTTTATATTATTAGACTTGTAAGCATTAAATGTTTGTTTTTAAACCAAATTATAATGATAAACGATTGCTTCGTTCTTTAAGGACTTATGATAATGTGAACAATTTTACTGTTTTCTTTCCCTTTACTTTTTGGGTCACCAATTCCAAACGTACATTACGATACTTTTGTAACGCTTTTTTAAGGTCATATTTAAGCCAATGTTGGTAGAAATTTGTTTATCGACACTAGCAACTCTTATTCTAGTAGGGCAACACCCCGACACCCATAAGCACACTCACTCCCAATAATTCGTTAACAAATGGTTGTCACAGTGCACGCGGCGAAAGTTTTAGCAAAAAACGTCTTAAGTGGTAGTGTGATTATCACGGTAAGTAGTGATTATTATTAAACGGCTGTTTTCTCATACGAAAGGGTTTAGTTTTAAACCTCAGTAGCATGTACTATTATGTTCAGATTGCAATTATTTACCAAGATAATCAACCTTTTTTCAAATATACGTTATACTTGTGTTACGAATACGTTACTTTTTTACAAAACGTAACGTATTTTTATGTTACGTAACGAAAATATGTGGTAAAGGGAAGGGGACACAGAAATTTACTAATTTAAATGAGTTTTATTAGATTTTGAATGACAGCATACTGTAACAAGTGTTTGCGAAACATATCAAATTATTTTGTTATTTAGGTATTTTGATTTGCGTTTTTTTAAGTAATTAGCTTTTTCCAGTGGGTAATTTTACCCCCCTAGGGCTAATGAAATACAGTATAATTATTAACGCGTTTATTAGTGTTAATTAATAACAGTTCATTTTCCATTTAAGCATTTATGGTGATTTATTTTTGTTTATTTAGTTCCAAAGATTATGGCATTAAAACATTTGTGAATACTGTTAATTTAAGTAATTACTAAGTATGAGAAATTACATTATATGGGTTGATTATTATATTTGATTAAAACAAGTATTTAGTGATAAAAATATGTTTTTTTTTTACGAACTTTATTTAATCAGAGTTCATACCAGTATGAGCTGAGCTTTATAGTAACTTTCGTTGCGTTTTATGGTAACGTAACGTATTTTTTTTTATGTTATGTCTGTGTCACATTCGTCAAAATCCGCAGCCTTACCCTCATATAATAGTAGGCTTATAGAACACTTAAAAACAAAATGATTGGAAACATAATCGGCCTAGCCGTTGTTACCCTACACTGAGCATGGCCCGACATGCTCTTGTCCGGTTGTTTTCTTTATGAGTACCTACTACATTATGAACAGAGATCCGACAAATGTGCGTCATTGACTCATTGTTCGTAAAAATGTGGACATGACTCCAAAGTTGAATAAATGAATAACTAAACGAATAATTTCTAGAAATTTAATGGCGAAGCTTTAAGATGATTATTTACAAAGATTTTCATAGTTACCGGTTTCAAATAGGTAATTTTATGAAAATGATTAACCCTTAACCACCTACGTGCGGTCTCACAGACACTGGATTATTCAAAATTGTCAATAACTAAACGAAAGTATATCTCTCACGCCTCAGTGACCTTGTACCTTTGCCCGGCCCCTCCGCAGTGCCGGCTATGCTGTCGATTCGTTCAAACGTGCACTCATTTGGATTTGGTGACTAATAAAGTAGCATCGGCGGTCCGTGAGACCGCATGTAGGTGGTTACGATACATTTTGTGAGGGTCTCAGTGACCGCACGTAGGTGGTTGTGTTATTTAAATTTCATAATAATTGTTTCCATAGTTTGACACAGTTTTGAAAAAAGTTTCAAATTTATGAAGAAACTGGACGAAAAATTATCGAGACCCTATTTAGAGCGTCGTGCAAATAATCAACGTCTTTCGCGGAACTAGAAAATGGCTTTGAATTTGAATGTTCGAACAAATTGTGTGTCGCCGGCAGACAAAAATGGTTATTTTAAAAGCATGTAAGTAATTTTACAAAAATATCTTATTTGTAACCATATGAGATAGTTTAATAGCATTTTTGATTGCTTAATTTTATTTTTTTATAATGAAAAGCTTTATATAATGTTCTTTAATTTTGTGATCTCATATCCTGAAGGCTACTTAGTCTTGTAATCGAAAATACAACGAGGTAATAAATATGTTAAGTTTGAAATACAATATGTTGACTATTTATGTATTCTTATTGGTTAATAAATGCCTGAAAACATTTAAAGTGTATTTAATATATTTAAACCCCCTTCAGTCACGCCAAAGTAAATAAATTAGGTCCCATAAGAAGGAGCGGTCTCCATGACCGCACGTAGGTGGTTGTGTGATGCAAACAGGACGTAGGTAGTCAAGGGTTAATTATTCATTCAATTTTGGAGTCATGTCCTTATTATTGCGAACAATGACGCAAATTTTTCGATCTCTGATTGTGAATGTCACAGTTTTTCATAATTTTATAATTATTTTATTGAAATAAATTATATACCCAATCTCTTCTCTAGTTGAATCGACACTATAATAGGACAATTTGATATTCTACATGTATCTAGGTACTCTGGCATTAAAATTATACTGTCAAGTAGACGGCTGACACTGGACATTTAATGCTACACATTTGATACGTTGTCTGTGCAATAAAAAAAAATAGAACATCGACAACCGTTTCAATTTTTTTAATAAAAAAGAAGGCATTTGAAAGCTTGGTATTCAGCCATCAACTTGATTTTTTGCGGTCACAGATAAAGTTATATGTATTCATCGGTGTAATGCCTCACATTTAACACCAGTCACATAATAGTACATTTCCTAACTAGTGCGGGAAAACTTTTTTTTTTCGAGGGTGAAAGTTGGAGCACGAGTGAGACGAGGGCGACAATCACCCGAGTTAAAAAAAGGTTTTTGCACGTGCAAGGGACGATTTTTTTCACAACAAGTGCGTCAAAATGAAAAATTACTATGCGCAAAGTTCGTAAAGCGCACTAGTTAGGAAAAATGCATTTCGACATAATGCTATGGAATGTATTAGATTTTGTTTCAATTACTGAAAATGGTCTTTGACTGCGTTATTATAATTTAATAAGTCTAGTTGATCTAGTCTAGTTCTATTAAGGTGCATTTAGACCAACGAGCATTCGCTCATTCTATCGCCCATTCTAGAGGTACGAAATCAACGAATTTCAACGAATCACGTTTTGTGTAAAGCGACCCCGAGCGAGTTCAACCCAAGAATTACAAAGAATTGTACAAAATCATAACTTCTATATCCATATTACAAGACCAACAAGATTAAATAGTTGTATCGATCAAATAATATCAAATATTCCATATGCTACAGGTGAAGTTGTTCCATTAGATCTCTCTGATCACAATACCGGCCAACTGCTTCGAATACCACATGTACCTGATAAGCATATTCCTCCTTTGTGCAAATTAAAAAAAAGAAGAGACTTCAATTGCTCCAATTTAGAAAAAATTCTGTCAATGCCTAGAAAACCTATCGTGGCATGAAGTTTATTCTGAAACAGATGCAAATACAGCATTTGATAAGTTCCACGAGACGTTTACCCTACTGTTTAATTTATGCTTCCCATTTGTTCTAGTTAAATTAAAGAAATCAAGAGATAGTGCAAAATGGATAACAGGCGGTTTAAGGACTGCCTTAAAAACAAAACGCCAGTTAAGATATTCATATTACAAAAATAAAACACCTGAAACTCAACTACACTACAATAGATACAAAAAACTGCTTCAGAAATGTATTAATACCTCGAGACGAATAGAAAATAAAAAAGCTATTAATTGTGCTAAAAATACTACAAAAGCTAGTTGAAACATCATAAAAAAAGACATGGGGCAGTTAAAAAATACTAGAAAATATAATATATATATTATAAAACATAAAAAAAATATAATAAATTAATTATTATTTATTTATTTTATATTTAAAATATAATATATATATTATATTTTCTAGTATTTTTTAACGTTATAATAAGAAGATGATTTTTAATGATGTCATGACTAAAAACTCCAAGAGTATAGCTAACAATTTCAATGATATATTCATAAACAGCA
The DNA here is from genome assembly GCA_025490895.1 of Thaumatotibia leucotreta. NCBI lineage: Eukaryota > Metazoa > Arthropoda > Insecta > Lepidoptera > Tortricidae > Thaumatotibia > Thaumatotibia leucotreta. The sequence continues at coordinate 20,602 of JALPQI010003418.1, forward strand.
CTAATAAATCTACTACTTATTCTAACTTGACACAATATACTTATTCTCTTAATTGTAATCATGTCAGTATGTTTCTCACCCCTGTAGGTCCCGGGGAGGTATCTGAATTGATTCGAAATCTTAATAATACTCATTCTGTTGGTTATGACGATATTCCAACTGATATACTTAAATTAACTCATGAATTAATAGCTCCTGTGATGTCTTATTTAATCAATCTGTCATTTCAACAAGGCACTTTCCCAGACAAGCTAAAGTTATCGATTGTCAAACCTATATGTAAAAAAGGAGATAAGTTGAAAGCAGAAAATTACAGACCCATTACATTAATAATATTAATACCAATTTAACTAAAGTCCTAGAAAAAGCTATGCATACGAGGTTGATCGGTTTTATCAATAAATAAATAATCGTGAAAGTTTAAATCAATATAATAAATATAAGATATTGAGTATCCAGCAGCATGGCTTCCAAAAGGGGAAATCCACCACTTTAGCTGCGTTCAATGTTATTAATAAAATAATTAATAATGTAGACGAAGGAAAGAAAACAGTAGCAATATTTTTCGACATGAGCAGGGCTTTTGACCACGTTTCACATGACCTATTGCTAAAAAAATGTAATGAATATGGTTTAAGAGGCCTTGTACATGACTGGATAGAAAGTTATCTCAAAGATCGTTATCAAATGGTCGAAATTGCTGGTGTGAATGATCAAAAAATCGAAGACAGTTTTCGGTCAGAAACAAGACTTAATAAGGTGGGAGTACCGCAAGAGATCATCCTAGGACCTCTCCTCTTCCTGCTTTATGTTAATGACTTGCCATCGATTACTTATTATGATTGCACGTTATTTGCAGACGATATTTCGATAGTTATTCCTGATAATACTGATCTAATTTTTAATAATGTAATTAATGATACTATTGCTGACATAATAGAATGGTTAAAAGTCAACAACTTACAAGTAAATGTAGAGAAAACTAAATTTGTGCAATTTATCAACCAAAGGGGAAAAAAGGTTAAACTTACCGTAGCATACAATGGTCACATGTTAGAAGAATGCGAAAGCACTACATTTCTTGGCCTAGTTCTTGATGATCATTGTAATTGGAAATTACACGTAGATAAGGTATGTTGTAAGATTAATAGATTTGCGTACGTCCTGTGGCGTCTAACAAGAGTAGCGGATAAAAAATCCGCCATAAGAGCATATCATGGCTTTGTAGCGTCAAACTTGCGGTATGGATTATTATTATGGGGAAACTCTGTTCACTTTCATCGTACCTTCGTAGCGCAAAAGCAATGCATAAGAGCCATTGCCAATATTTGTTCACGAACATCGTGCAAGGAATATTTTAGAAATTTAAAATTATTAACAGTAATTATTAACAGTACACTCAATGTATATTTATGAAGTATGCACCTTTGTTAAGCAATACAATGACATATTCAATAAGAAAAGTGATGTAACTAGTATCAATACTCGTTATCCGAACAGACTAGTGCTCCAAAAAATGCACACAGCAATGAAAGGCAGAAATTGTTATGCCATGTGTGTTAAAATATACAATCATTTATCAGAACATTTTAAAGAACTGCCTATCAAAAAGTTTAGACAAAAATTGTTCAATTGGCTCGCTGAAAAATGTTTCTATAGCACCACTGAATACTTGGCAATGACTGGTTCTGAAACTTTTTATTCAAATCAGTAGGTAGGGTGACATTATTTTTGCATGACTTGTTTAAGTTTAGATATATGGTTCTGTAAATACTAGCCTAAGATCTCTTATGTACTATATCTATTGCAAATAAAGATTTATGATTTATGTAACGAACGAATTTTGTAGAGTGGGGAATAGTAAGAACGAATGCTCGTTTGGTCTAAATGCACCTTTAGACTCCGATAAATTGTGGTTTGAGTTTAGAAGAATTAAAAAGATGTAACAATCTTGTACGTTTCGATTCTCGATATTTTATTGATTTAGTAACTAATCAATAGCAAACAATAATTACTTAAAATAACATATTAGAAATAACAAATACTTACCTTGTACTTGTTGTTGAATTGTATAAATATTTACATTAACATCTCAGCATATAAGTAACTCCTTAGAGAAAACTGATAATATGTTTGAAGCACTCACTCCAATATATTTTGAAATAGCTCAAAATGACTTATAAGCGGCCTGTACTAACACGTAACAATGAAATGATCTTATCCAACTGCACATAATATAACTCCTTTGCACATGCAACAAGATAAGGACACAATGTCCTTACGATTCATGAATTTTTATTGTTTAAAATAATGAATTACCCGCTATGTGTGTTAAACTAAGACGACTATACTGTATAGACAAACAAAAGCGCCAACTTTATCCCCATCCCCAAAAATTATTCCAGGCGTTTTTAAGTCCGTCCCATGCAGCTTTGGCGAGCTTCTCAAGATCAGCTAGAAAATAAAAATAAAACTTAATTATTACATGTAAGTATACAGGGCGTCCCAAAGTTATGGGACATGAAGGGGAAGTACCTTAAATATCGTAGATAGTGTATTTTGCTGAAAAAAGACTATATGTTATTCTTTACACGACTGCCAAAAGGAGAGTATATGTGTTCAGCCCCTATGTATGTTTCATATTTTCTTTAAACGAGCAGATCTTCGCGACCGCTTAACCGTTTTTAATGCTGTAAGGTATCATTAGAATCCTCATGACGTCGCGAGTAACATAGGATATGTGACGTCACGTTAAAACAATATGGCGTCCTATAAGTTCAATAAAGTCTGACCAAAAAAAACAATGTTGAAATAAATAAAATAATTAAAAGATTAAAAAACACGACTGCCGTTTTAAGCGAACTGAAAAGTAACAAATAATTCCTTCTTCAGGTTAATTCTTGTGAGCGTGTCTACATAATAGGCGCTTGTCTCATTACTTACTATATTTTGTTTCGATTGCAGTCGGGGAACCTCCATATATTTATATTTTCCGTAATGGAAGGTTCCCCGACTGCAACCGAAACAAAATATTGTAAGTAATGAGACAAGCGCCTATTATGTAGACACGCTCACAAGAATTAACCTGAAGAAGGAATTATTTGTTACTTTTCAGTTCGCTTAAAACGGCAGTCGTGTTTTTTAATCTTTTAATTATTTTATTTATTTGAAACCTTTTAGTGAATCTGGAGATTCCTTAAACTTGGATAGAATTTCAAAAACCGATTCCGCAGAGGGCTGAAGCTTCGCTCTGGGGGCCCGAGAAGTTCCTATCCCGCTAATTTTGGGCGAAGCCGTAGGGCACGCCGCGTGAGGGCTGGAGCATTACCGGAACCAATGTAAATCTATTGTGAGCGAGTCCGCAGGGCGATCTTCAGGGTGGGAGGCCGAAAGCCGAGCTCGCGGAGGCCGAACCGCGTCACACCGACACCGGACCGGGCCCAAGCACGTCGAAATTTGAAGCGGGGCCGAAGGCCGAGCTGCGAGAAAATTGACCTACCATTCTTCTTCTTCAAGCACCCCAGCATCTAAATAAACCGATATCCGTGTAGGACCCAAGGCACGACGGGCGAGTCCACAACTCCACACGGTCCTCACAACCGTCTCTCTTAACTATTATCGAAATCGAATAATCGAACCAGACGGCCCAACGGTTTGCATCAAACTCCACCGAGGACTGAAAGCCGAGCTCCGCGTAGGGCCAGTGGCCAAAAGCGGCAGCCAGAGGGGCGCCAGCTTGCGAGGCCGAAGGCCGAGCTGCCAAAGCCCAGCACTACCACGTCAGCCGACGGAATAGTGTAACGTTAAAATGGATCCGACGATCGTTTTGACAACCTGCGAAGGCCGTAGGGCGGAAGGCCTGAATCGTCCCTCAGAGACCGCTGGCTTGTGAGGCCCAGACCACTGGAGCCAGAGTCCAGTGAGAAGACTTTCACTAAGATGGCCCAAGTGTCACTTGGGAGAAATTTAAAGAAAGGTCGGAAAAGGAGCTGAAAGAAAATTGAGCTACCAAGCTTCTAAATAAGCCCAGCTCCACATAGGGCCGAAGGCCTGGAGCGTCACGAAGTGTCCCCCAAAGGGGCGCCGGCTTGCAAGGCCGAAGGCCAAGCTACCAGAGCCCAGCGCTCCGTCGCAATACGATGGAAAAGTGTATTATTAAAACAAATCTCAGCCGCCCTACGTGATCCACTCACGCCGTCACTCTATCAGCTGGAGGGCCGCAGGCCCGACGGCTCGGCCTACGCGAACCACTTACGCTGTTACTCTATCAGCTGGAGGGCCGCAGGCCCGACGGCTCGCCCTACGCGATCCACTCACGCTGTCACTCTATCAGTTGGAGGGCCGCAGGCCCGACGGCTCGCCCTACGCGATCCACTCACGCTGTCTTTCTATGAGATGGAGGGCCACAGGCTCGACGGCTCGCCCTACGCGATCCACTTACTCTGTCACTCTACCAGCTGGAGGGCCGCAAGCCCGACGGCTCGCCCTGCGCGATCTACTCACGCTGTCACTCTATCAACAGGCACAGGGCCGGTCCTAATATGTGTACCTACGTAGTTTGGGAGATACGAGACTTTAATGTGGGCCGGCGTTTTTCATCCAAAATAAGTTTTTCATACAATTTTTGTTAAGACATTTCCATTTAAAATTGTATGCGCATGCTACAACATGTATAGCTATTTTGTTTGGCCACAATGCTATTGTGAGTGTATTTTTAAGGGACATTCCTCTGATATGCGAATCATATCTCGAAATCCCCAATATTTGTGAGTACGTTATTTTTTTGATATTGTATTCTGGCCATTCTCCGCAACGCTGGCCCAATACTTGTTGGGAACTTCTCATATATCCTTGAATTTCTTGGCAGATGTATGCAGCCCTAACGATGTTTTCCTACACCGTAAAGCACTTTGTGTACAGTACTGGACCAAATTTCAGGTTCACACAACGATTTTGATACGAAATCGACTCTTTGGTTCATCATTATTATTCCAGCACTTAAGTCGACACTTGTTTAAAGTAATATGTGACGGATTATTGAGCTATTTCTTTTTAATTGACAGTTACTTTCGAACAGTTCGGACAACTGAGGCAGCTGTGGCAGCTTTTGGCAGTCATGTCATCATAAAAATTCGTTTACCTATGAATTATTATCGGATCCAATGTATAAAATTGTTCAGTTTCTATGGGAAATTAATATTAAATAGATCTTGAAATTTTGTTGTGAACACTGAAAAAAAAATCCCCTGAAAGTGTATTTTGGATCGAAATCATAGAGGGAACTTAAACTTTTGACCGGTATCTACTGTATATCAAATGATATATCGTACATGAGTTATTTGAAAAACTCATCGGTACGAGCCGGGGATTGAACCCACGACCGCTGCGTAGCAGCCGTGCATTTTACCCCTTGACCACAAGCGCGTATGTACAATGTATCTGTTTCATACACACTTAGCGTTCAAGAAGATGTGTCAACTGTGACAGTCATGTCACGTCTTAGGCTTCGAAGAAAAACTTCAATAGTGCGATGTAGAACATTTCGAGTTTTCTCTTCAAACATATATTTAAACATATAACTTGTATCCGTGCGGTGACGGAGTAAGAATACAAAAATCACCGCCCCTCTCTTCCCGTGGGTGTCGTAGGAGTCGACTAAGGGAAATACTGAGTATCCAGCTTCTCAGCCGGTGGTAGGGTATTTTTACTAGTACCCGCCTGGTTGGCTACCACCGTACATTCGGTGTAAACGCCCGTGAAATGACTTACCTTCGTGTTTGCCGTGTTTCGGGGTCAGCCGGTGTATTTACCAGCATCTAGCGGGCCAGCAAGGCGGTGGCAACTAACAGGTTACTGATTGTCTCCTGTTCGTTGCCGCCGCGATTTGGGCTCTACTTTTCACTTACGATCAGGTGGAGTGGAGCCACTTTGTTGTGCCAACGTTATTTTTATTGGGTCGGCAACGCGCATGTGACACCCTGAGGTTGCAGGCGCCCATAGGCTACGGTGACTGCTTTCCATCAGGCGGGCCGTATGCTTGTTTGCCACCGACGTGGTATAAAAAAAAAAAAAAAAACTTGTACATATATGTCGGAGACATGCTTCGGTTGGCGCAGACGTGTACGACATGTCGAGTCGTCGAACGTCTGAATAGTCTTATTTACAATAAGAATAGTCTTGTTTGCAATGTTTACATTTAATTTGTTAAGAGTGATAAAATCTAGAAAACGATAGGCAATGTTTTGCTTGAGATGTTCTTTGCTTGGTCCATGCAGGTAGACATTAAACGTCATGTTGGGATCTACCCGCCTATGAAGGAGTAGTTTGTGAGCGCACGGTATAAAAGGTCACTAGCGCAGTGTTCAGGGATTCATTCTTGATTTAGACTTGGAATAAAGCATTCCTGGGTTAAGTAAATGATGCATGGACGCAAGCTTATAACTCTCCAGTCGTTTTCTATCAGTATAGTTTAAAGTGTTGTCTTGTTTTAAGTGTGTACTTGTTGTGATTATTTAAAGTTTGGAAAAAGTAAGACCGTCTGAGTTTCTTGCTGGTTCTTCTCACGACAGAGGTTTATCATTTGTGAACCAGTATAATAAAAGATCGTAATTTACCTTGTGTTTAATTATGTGCGTCCATGCATAGTATACACCTTTGTAAGTAGGTACGATGAGTTTCTAGGAATTAAATATTCGCCCCCCCGTTCTCGGCTGTCCTTCTGACATATATTTATAATCTGCATATAAAATGCTTTAATTTGATACCCAAATCATAGCATTTGGATGACATATTATTCTTGGCGCTTTAATTGTGTTTTAATGAATCTGGCTTTTCTAAAATAAGTAACAAACATATAAGTTAAATACATATTCGTAATCACAGTTCAAAGCTCTTCATTTTGATACCAAACTCGATAGGTTTTTTCAAAATAGATTTTTTTTGGTCAGACATTATTGAATTTATAGGCCGCCATATTATTTTTTACGTGACGTCACATATCCTATGTTACCCGCGACGTCACGAGGATTCTAATGATACCTTGCACCATTAAAAACGGTTAAGTAGTCGCGAAGATCTGCGCGTTTAAAGAAAATATGAAACATACATAGGGGCTGAACACATATACTCTCCTTTTGGCAGTCGTGTAAAAACCTATCGAGTTTGGTATCAAAATGAAGAGCTTTGAACTGCAATTACGAATATCTATATAACTTAAATGTTTGTTACTTATTCTAGAAAATCCAGATTCATTAAAATACAATTAAAGCGGCAAAAATAATATGTCATCCAAATGATATGATTTGGGTATCAAATTAAAGCATTTTGTATGCAGATTATAAATATATATACAAGTTATAATTATGTTTAAATAATATATGTTTGAAAAGAAAACTCGAAATTTAATGTTCTACATCGCACTATTGAAATTTTTCTTCGAAGCTTAGCACGTGACATGACTGTTACAGTTGACACATCTTCTTGACCGCTAAGAGTGTATGAAACATATACATTGTATAAAAGCGCTTGTGGTCAAGGGGTAAAATGCACGGCTGCTACGCAGCGGTCGTAGGTTCAATCCCCGGCTCGTACCGATGATTTTTTCAAATAAGTAATAACACTAATAACTTATGTACAATAGGTATATCATTTGATATACAGTACGTACCGGTCAAAAGTTTAACCATCTGTATCATAGTGTTGCGTACAGGCAAACATACCATAAAACCCTTTATAAATTGTTCACTCCATGATTTCGATACAAAATAGGTACACTTTCGGGGGATATTTTTTTTAGTATAAATAGCAAAATTTCAAGATCTATTTAATATTAATTTTCCATGGAAACTGAACAATTTTTACATTATGGTAATATTTTGATGATGACATGACTGCCAAAAGCTGCCACAGCTGACTCAGTTGTCCGAACTGTTCGAAAGTAACGGTCAATTAAAAATAAATAGCTCAATAATCAGTCACTTATTAGTTGAAAAAAAGAGTCGACTTAAGAGTTAGAAAAATGATGATGATCCAAAGAGTCGATTTCGTATCAAAATCGTGGTGTGAACCTAAAATTTTGTCTAGTACTGTACACAAAGTGCTTTACGGTGTAGCAAAACATCGAGAGGGAACCTGCATATACCTGCGAAGAAATTCAAGGTTGTATGAGAAGTTCTGGTTAAAGACGTTTATTGACTCAAAAGAAATAATTACATTTCACTTAATGAGTACAGGTATTTTTTTACAAATGGCCTTGTATGTTAACCCTTTAACCTTTAACCTTCCTTGCCGATCCTGACGAAAGAGTGGTTCTCAATATACAGGTTCTGAATTAACCCAATCAGTTGTTCGGGTGTTCCCATCTCACGTAACACCATCCACCATACACAGCTTATCCCACTGCCACAGTCAAAGGCTAGTGTAGTTTATGCGATGGACAACACAAACGCGATTCTACCTATTCGTAATTCCCATACAATATGGATTCTACACAGTCTATATTTTGACAATATCTACACAGTCTATATTTTGACGCAATCGGAATTCATCCGATTCGCGATTCTACACAAAATGAGTTTAACGCAACTGCAGTTTTCGCCATTCGTAATTCTACACAGTCGTTATTTTCACACAATCGGGATTCTTCCTATTCGTGATTCTGTACAGTATAGGTTCAACGCAACTGCAGTTTACTACATTCGAAATGCTACACAGTCGATATTTTAACGCAATCTTTACTCTTCCTATTCGTTATTCTGTACAGTATGAGTTCAACGCAACCGCAGTTTTCTACATTCGAAATGCTACACAGTTATTTTCCAACACTAGGTAGCAGCGTTATAGACTACACTAGCCTTTGACTGTGTGCAGTGGGATAAGCTGTGGATGGTGTTACGTGAGATGGGAACACCCGAACATCTGATTGCGTTAATTCAGAACCTGTATATTGAGAACCACTCTTTCGTCTGGATCGGCAAGGAAGGTTAAAGGTTAAAGGGTTGGATGCACTTACTTTTAAAACTGTTTTATGTTGATTAATACAGGGTGATACACGAGTATACCGAAGGATTTTAACAGCGTATTCCGGACCATAATTTGGAGTTAAAAATGTCTTTTAAAGTTTGCTAGATTCAGCTTGGTTTTCGAGATATTTTGCATTTTTGTTTGAAAAAGTTGTAATGAAATCACCAATACAAAATACCCTTATGATTGCGACGTTGCAAGCCTGCCACATCCGAGTTGAGTGTAAAAGTCAAATTCAGTTTTTTTTTATTTGAAATGTGCTTACTCATGGCCACAGACTAGCCAAGGGCAGAGACGTGGCCTACGATGGAGTGAGTTTGCACTAGTTCTGTCACTTGTATGTTAACCCTTTAACCTTTAACCTTCCTTGCCGATCCTGACGAAAGAGTGGTTCTCAATATACAGGTTCTGAATTAACCCAATCAGATGTTCGGGTGTTCCCATCTCACGTAACACCATCCACCATACACAGCTTATCCCACTGCCACAGTCAAAGGCTAGTGTAGTCTATGAAGCACAAGATTGTTACGAATTAAAGACCTTTAATTTATTACATAGGATAAAATGCTGTTAGTGTTGGAAAATAACTGTGTAGCATTTCGAATGTAGAAAACTGCGGTTGCGTTGAACTCATACTGTACAGAATAACGAATAGGAAGAGTAAAGATTGCGTTAAAATATCGACTGTGTAGCATTCCGAATGTAGTAAACTGCAGTTGCGTTGAACCTATACTGTACAGAATCACGAATAGGAAGAATCCCGATTGTGTGAAAATATCGACTGTGTAGAATTACGAATGGAGAAAACTGCAGTTGCGTTAAACTCATTTTGTGTAGAATCGCGAATCGGATGAATTCCGATTGCGTCAAAATATAGACTGTGTAGAATTACGAATGTAGTAAACTGCGGTTGTGTGGAATCCATATTGTATGGGAATTACGAATAGGTAGAATCGCGTTTGTGTTGTCCATCGCATAAACCAGGCCATCGTCTAGTATAAGACCTAGGTACTTTTCTTGTGACGATTGTTTAATTAAGGTATTGTTAACGGTTAATGGGTTAAATGTTGGATATTTTTTATTTTTAGATTTGAATATCATGTATGATGTTTTAGAAGCGTTTATTGTGAGCAGGTTAAGCTGAAACCATGTATGTAATATTTCTAGATCTTCCTGTGCTGATTTAACGATGTCAGTTATTGAGTAGCCGTAATAGAAAATGCATGTGTCATCTGCATATAGGGATATATCACCATGTAGAGTAAGCGTACTTATGCTATTAATATAGATATATTAAAGAGAAGTGGTCCTAATAACGATCCTTGAGGAATGCCACATGTTGTGAGTTTAGCTGTGCTTTGGTATTTGCCAATCTTAACAACTTGGTAACGATTTGAAAGATAAGACATAAATATTTTATGGGCATTGCCCACTATCCCGATGCTCGTGAGTTTATTAAGAAGTATAGGGTGACTTACAGTATCGAAAGCCTTTTTTAGATCAATAAATATACCTAAGACTAAGTTTTTTGCATCAATTGACGATCTAATTTTGGTTATCAAATCTATAGTTGCTGATAATGTGCTTGATTTAGAGCGGAAACCGTACTGTCGTTCAAAAAGATACCCTATATTTGTTAGATAATCGTTAAGGCGGTTGTAAAGAACCTTTTCGAACACTTTGGAAATTACCGGTAAGACAGATATTGGACGGTAATTGCCCGGTTCAGTTTTGGGACCCGATTTGTAGATTGGGCTGACTTTAGCAAGTTTTAACTCTTCTGGAAAAATACCACTTGCTAAACATTCATTTATGCAGTTAGTTAGCTGTGGAACAATGTAATTTTTTATGCTTTTTATGCACTTTGTGCTAATGCCATCAAGGCCAACACTGCAGTTGCTATCCAAAGAACCAATTATTTTAGAAATTTCGTCTTCCGAGCATGGTATTAGATTAGATAACTGATCTGATGTTGATGGTGAGTAATCAAAAGTAGATATTAGGTTCTGGTTTTGTTGCGGTATTTGACGTGCCAAGTCAAGACCTACATTTATAAAAAAATCGTTGAATATTTTACATACTGCATCGCCGTTGGTAACAATTACAGAATTACTTATTAATTTAGGAGGATTGCGTTCATGTTTTATTTTATTACACGACAGTTCATTCACTAAGGCCCATGTTTTTTTCGGATTATTCTTGAGATTAGAAAATTTTTCAGAGTAGTATTTTTTCTTTGAGTATGCTATTAGTTTTCTAGTCTTATTTCTTTGTTTGATAAACGCTTCGCGGATATTAGTATTGTTTGGGTGAGATTTTAGTGATTTCCATAGTTGATTTCTATAGTTTATGTTGTTAATGATTTCTTTGTTAATCCAATCGCTACGGGGTAAATTAAGAACTTTGGTTTTGGATACAGTACTTTTAACAATGCAATTTTTTATTGATGAATGTAAATCGCTGTAGCTGATATTTTGTGAGTCGAAATGATGAGCTTCAACTACGTTACATAGTGTTTTATAGTCGACCGCTTCGTATTTTATACTTTCTTTTCTTTCCATTTTTATTTTTATAACACTTATAAATATTTGTACGTGGTCTGAAAGTGCTGAGTCCAATAGAGAAATTTCAAAATTATTGTCTGTACGATTAGTCACAACGTGGTATGCTATTTGTTGTTGCGGATTTTCGAGTTGAATAGTTTATGTCGATATTGTTAAGTATAGAAAATCCACATCCCTGCAACATATTCTTGTATTTATCTGTATTTCTATCTGGTGATAACAAATTCAAATTGAAGTCTCCAAGTATTACTGCTCGCCTTTTCCTCTGCAAGGTCAGTTCAAAGTCTTCCAAAAAACTGCTGTTCCTTGTATCTCCGGGTTTATATATTGCACCAATATCTAAGTTAAGTTTGTCAATATGTATCCATAGGTAATTGTTGCCGTTTGTATAGGATTTTTCCAAAATATTATGTTTTAGATCATCATGAACAAAGATGGAAACTCCTCCACCTCTGGCATCCGTTCTAAAATTTGAGTAGTGACAATAATTGGGGATTTGTATATTTGCTTTCTCTTCTTCCGACTTTATCCATGTCTCTGTTAATATTATTAAGTGCAATTTACTTGGCGTAGAGTGGATGATACATTTCAGTTCGTCGAGTTTTCCCGCCTTGACTATACTCCGTATATTAGTGTAAAAAATATTGAGCGATTTTTCACTCATATTAAGGTTTTCGTATGAGTTTGGTAGTTCATGTGTTACATTGGTATAGTCTTTAGTTTGAGTTTTGACATTGTGATCTTCTATGCCTTGGAGTTTTTTGGTTGCGTAATTGAAACTATTTTGGGAATACCTTTAATGTATTTTATGGTAATGTCGTTTTCCCCGTTTTCTTGCCTATTACTTAGCTCTTGACGAAGTTGTTTGAGGTGATTCTGCTGAGTAGGTGTTAGATCTGTGTAAATTTTAATGTCTTTGTTATGTATTTTGTTCCTATTGCGAATCAATTGTTTCGGTACTTGCGGGCAATCATAGTAAACTTTCAAAGGCCGATTTTTAACAGGGTTAAATTTTCCCAAGCGTAGCACCTTTCGCGGGGCTGGCATGTTATCTATTACAGATCCGGTTAAACTTAGAACTGCGTTCTTGTCATGTTCCTGCTTTTCCTCGGCGCTGCCTTCTTCTAGTTCTGCTATCCCGTAGATTATCACATTTTTTGCTCTGTTTCCTCGCTCGCTGATCTCCCTGATTAGTGTTTCGTTGTCGTACGTGCCTGTACTTTGGATGTCGCAATAAGTACTGCTTTTCAGGGTATTGATATCATTCTGTAAGCTCTTGACTTTTTCGTCTGTTGTATTAGAATGCTGTTGAAGTTGTGAAATCTCTTTTTTAATTTCCTTGTTGTCGGCGACCAGATTGTCTGAAGTTTGTTGTAAACTATCTATTTTAGTTTTTATTTGGGACATTTTGACCTTCAGTGAAGGCCTTAAACAAATCTGTAATATCTTTTTTAAAGGACGATAGTTCACTTGTGCAAGTACAGTCCGGCCCTGGCGGCTGTTTACGTTTTCGTAGCGTTACTTGCATATCTACAGCGTCTGCACGTTGCAAATCCGAAAGGTCCGGTTGTGAACCGTATGAACATCCAGCGCCCTGCTTCTCATCACTCATTTTTAATAGTCTGATGTTATGGTTGTTTATTGTATGGACTTACGCACAGCGGTCGGCGTTAGAGGGAGTTGAAAAATAGCGACCGTCCTCTTTCCTCCAGGCGATTAGCGATTATCGCGCACTGTTGAATAGGCGTTACCACACTTTAATGGATTGTTTAAAATGAAGTTTAATGTAGTTCACACACAGTTCTATTTAGCTTGTTTATAGTTTATTGAATTTTAAATAATTTTTGTCACATGTCTAACCTGCGCAAGCGCTCTAGCATCCCAAGTATTGGGCCTTGGGCCAGTGTTGCAAAAACAACGTACTCACAAATATCGGGGATTTCACTAATTTAGTTTTCATCACACTTGCTGCCTAAGCACGCCATTGTTTGCGCGCTCAGCGGGAGTAATAGAAAAGTGAAATTCCCTAGGGAGTAATAGAAATGTCAGTACGTCATTTAATAATGTTATTTCTTAAAACTTATTTTTTTGTCGGCAAGTGTGATGAAAAACATTGTATGCATCACGGTCGGTAAGCGGAATACTAACTCGAGTCATAAAAGCCCTCCGCCTAACGGCGTCGGGCTTCTAACACTCTCGTTGGTAATTCCGTACTTACCTCCCTTGATGCACAATGTACTATTCGATTGCAGTCGGGGAACCTCCATATATTTATATTTTCCGTAATGAAAGGTTCCCCGACTGCAATCGAAACTAAATATAGTAAGCAATAAGGCCAATAAGACAAGCGCCTATTATGTAGACAAGCTCACAAGAATTAGTGAACTGTGAAGAAGGAATTATTTGTTACTTTTCAGTTCGCTTAAAACGGCAGTCGTATTTTTTAATTTTTTAATTATATTTTTTTATTTCAATTTAGTAATTCTGCGTTGAAAGTTTTTCAAAAAATGACTTGCTTCACCCGGAAAATGAACCAAAAACAATTTTTTTTTCGAATTTTGAACCACACTTTATTGTTTATTCTTTTAGTTTTAGATACGTACTATATTTCTTAAGAAAAAAAAATATTTTTATCCATTCTTTCGAATGACATCATAAAATTACGATAAAAAAATTAGGTGCGTAGGCCTAGAAAAAGCATTTTTTTTTTGGATTTTTTTGAAAGCATATATTTAATTTTCAAAATAAAAATAAATAAAATAAAGTCTTCTTTCAGCAAAATATCCTATTTACGGTATTTAAGGTACTTCCCCTTCATGTCCCACAGTGGCGTGCGCTTCATATAGACAGAAAGACACTGTTTACCCTACTGGGATACTCTTATCTACCCGTTTTAATTCCATATTTCATAAAATAATATAAGTGCACAATCATTTAATCAATAAATATTTTTTAAGTATAAAATAGCTCCATCTATCGATTCTATCGATAAATCGTCACTTTCGCTGATGTGCGAACATCGACGCGGAACTAGCGCCGCTACCGGCTTTTGACGGCTAAGACAGAAAACATTTGAGTCTGAAACGCGTTTATATGTGTGCGTCAGTGTGCCGCAGTTACGCATGTACAGCGTAGTGTACTTTCCTATAAAAACGAGCACAATTTGATGCCAAGTAACGCACACTAACAGACATTTAGCCGCTGGCTTTCAGGCGAGAGTATACGACGACGGCCGAAGATTCCCGAATGACCAATATTCACACTCTGAGCTCCGCAAGATTGCGGAGATAACGCGACTATTTTAAAAAATTGCTTTATTTATGGAGTGCCGTGCAAGTACGAGCATATATTATGTTTTTAGTCGCTTTTGCAAGATTGCTTGTTTACATTTTTTATTTTCTCGATTTCAACTTGATAACAATGATAACGTATGCCGTGCCGCGAAAAATGTTAGTGTTTGAAAAATTGACAACAATTTAAAATGGGATAGCTGTAGTGGTGGTGTGTAATGTACAAAAAATAATAATCAATGCTTTCTCAAAGCTTTCTTTTAACATAAAATGAATAAATTGTTGAAAAGGGCGGGGCTACGCCGGATCTGCAGTTAGTGAGAAACAACATTTTTGGTAAGTTACTTGCTTTTTAGGGTTGATGAATTTTTATTGCCACTAAGTATAACAATGAATACCAAAAAAAGGAATAAAATAAATATTTATTTTAAGGGGCCTCCTATACAATAAATGTGATTTTTTTTTGCCAATATTAAAGATAATTTTACGAAAACGAGTCCGATTCGCACTTGACCTTTTTTTTGCCTACCCTGTCTCAAAACTGTGTGCACGCCACTGATGTCCCATAACTTTTGTATAGTATATCAATAGCCCTAGTATAACTGATACGTGGCATTAATTCTCGGCTTTCTCCCGGCTACCCGTCTAGTTTTGCATGCAGTTAAAAAGAAATGGGTGTTTAGATAAGACATAATAGTAAGGTACAGTCCCGCACTACATAATTCTACTAGCAACGCAAGATTTTGGTTTCATTTTATGCTAATGACATAATGATCATTTGTAAGATTCCGTAATAAACTAAGAACCCTTATATTTTGTCCATGTCAGTCTGTCCGTGTGCTTATCTGCAGCATAGCTCAATGACCGTTTGTACTTATTTGCAATTTGGTATAGGTAGGTATACACATACAGTCATACTCGCATTTAAGCCTGCCGACAAAGTAGTATAGTGAAATATTAAAAAAATTGGTACCTCACCTCCACGTAAAGTGGGGATGTTTTTTATGTTTATTAATATCGTATACTTATACTTCGTTTTTTTTAAGATTAGAATTATCTGTCAAACGGGTGAACAAAGAAGCAGTGGTCGTAAACCTTCCTTCTTCGATTTCGGCCGATACCACTGAATTTCTCGGAACTTATGTACATGCCTACATATCATTTGATATTTATTTTACCGATAGCTGAACGCATAGTATTCATATTTATTATTAATTTGTTGGCAAAACTGTATTTAAAAAAATTATAAGTGTTTTATAAGCAAGATGGCGGCAATTTCGAAAAAAGCTAAATATTGAAGGTTTTCGTTTAGTGTTTGGCGGTTTTTCACTAAGTATTTTTTATAAATTTGTAACTCATATCGTACCGATTTTATATTTACTGAATTTAATGAAGTTTACAGTCTAAAATTTAACAATATTTGCATATTTAATCTAGCTTACATTATGCACTCCCAGTACTTTTAAAAGACATGCATTTAAGGATTAAAACTATCGGTGTAAAAGCGGACACGGTGTCATAAAGACTGAGCAGATGACAATAGTAAGACAACCCTACCAATCGGCAACGTCGTTTAGTATTTTGTCGCCATTATGGGTGGCTTTAACCTGGGACGATCTAACGTAGTTTGAATTTGGTGACAAATTAGAAAATAAAACTCAGATGACAATGATGACATACTCTACATAGTTTTATTCATTGTCAGTGGAAGAGTCCGAGGACTCGGAACCACCAACGCTTATAATAAAATTTTCCACAGTACAAAATTTTCCAAAAACTTATTTTCTTTTAAAATGTTGTATACCGTAGCCAACGATATGCCAGCAGTCTCAGCAGCCTTTTTTACACTGTCCGATTTAGTAGGATATGATATTCCTTTCTATGGCACATTACTAACACTAATTTGTAAATATTCACCACCATCCGCTTTTCACTGGCAGTCAGAGGATTTTGCTTTTGCTTCTTTAGAGATGAAAAAACGTTAGCCGGAACCGGCTGCGACTTCATCAATTTTAAATGTGCACCAACAAACAAAATATCTAAATAGATCAACAATTAATAACGAAATTGAACAAAAACGATAACATCTATCTTTAAGTAAGCTAACAGCAATAGAAAACACAACCGACTCAACCGACAAATCGAATAACAGATAGTGACAGTGACGTTTTAAAATTGTGTGAGAACTCTGCCTCTTTAGGTTTTTTAATGTAGAACCTTTCCATGAAAAATTGCAAACGCAATTTATTAAAATTCTTATCTTTTCATCTTAGAATATAAATGAACTAACATTATGTTTCTTATCTGTTCACAACACTAAGTAATGTATGTATTAATAGGGTATTGTCACTGTCACTTTCCAGGGTGAAGTTGTGCTTGTTAACTTGAGTGTTATTTAATTCGTATACTGTGTTTTACTCCACAAAAACTGTACTAAGTGCTTATTATAACTTGTGAAAGCTGTGTTAATATTATCTGCAGAAAACACTAGGTGATTTTAGCAAACACAGTGCAAAAGTTCAGTGACTGACATTAGGGGCAATCAAATTTATCTCCCTACCCTCACATTTTTTCCTAAATAGTGTTGCTAGTGCAAAAGTTTAAAATCAACCAAAAACAATGAGTGGTGGAAAAAGTAGTGTAAAATGCACAAACTGCAAAAATATACCAAATGAAAAGAAAATCTCTGTTAATTGTGACTCATGCAAAAATCTTTATTGTGGTGACTGCCATGGCCTATCACCAACTGAAGTTCGGGTGCTTCAGCTGAAAACTGTTGCTCGGATCATGACGTTCTATTGTACAGATTGTCGATCAGTAATAGTTCAGCTTCCTAATATTATGAAGAAGCTAGATGCGCTTAACGAGGAAGTCCAAAAATTGCGCATGCGCCAGAGCATGCTTGCCACTGAGTCGGCGGTGCGAGAAATAGAAGAAAGGTCCAACCGGGCCACTAACATCATAATTTATGATGTTTCGGAATCTACGAGCGAAGACGCCAACGAAAGAAAAGACCATGACTTGCAGAAGACTACAAATATAATTACCACTGTCTCGAGCAAAGTAAGCTGTGTCGGCATAAAAATATTTCGACTTGGAGCCAAGGTCAGCAATCGTGGAACGCCTCGACCACTGAAGGTTGTCCTGCGTAGCAAGAGTGATGCGTTGGAAGTACTCAGGAACAAGAAGAAATTAGAGAAACCCTCGTCAATCAAGGCCGATCTTACACCTCTCCAACGAGAATATCTCCAGCACCTCAGAGAGGAGCTTAATAAGCGTATTAATGATGGTGAAGCAAATATTACAATCAAATATGTTCGGGGCCATCCTACAATAATAGAAGCCACACCAACAACGCCCGCCGCGGCAAAAAACCATTAAGAAAACCCAACAACAAACCAACAAATATTCCAACTGCAGTCGCACATACAGGGTGTTTGTTATGTCGTTAGCCAAATTTAGATATGTCATTCGCGATCACCAGTACACAACATTTTTGAAAAAAAAAGTGACACTTTTTTTTAGTTTTTTTTCCCGTTTTTTATCCGGCAAAAATATAATTTGTGGTCACTAGGCAAGTTTGTTTCAATCCGTGTGATTCGATGGCAGACAAAAGGGTAGCAGGTTTGAGTAGTCAAGTCTTAGCCAATCAGGAGTTCATCACAAGCACCGATCAGCCGACGTCACTCACCCCACCATCGGCACTAAACAATGAATAAAATGTCCTAACTACATGCACACACGATTGTTATTTGATTAAAACTGCCCAAGCGCATACCTACCTGTACCTGCTCGTCGTCATCAACAATTCAATTTGCTTAGAGAGTGCATTAGAATCGATAGCTGAGGTAAACCAGTACGCGTTTGTATGACGGAACATTTAAGTTACTCCGTTCTTGAGGTCAAATTATGCTGGCTCGGCTGATCGCAAGATGCCATGTGCCATTTGTACAGCACTCTGTAAACAAAGAAGGAGTGCGCTTGCGTGAACGCGCTCGAGTCAAACTACCCTCAGATCGGCGCGTAACTCAAAATACCCTTATTATTAGTACTGTATGCGATAGACTGATAATGCTGTCTCGTTGGATTTACCTGCAAGTTAAGCTCCACCTCCATTCCCAACCACGCGTAGGAAACTTGTTACGTACGTTATAACGCATTGAATTAGTTACCTTATGCGGGTTAATTAAAGTTGCAAACTCAAACACCCTTTCCAATCTTGTTTGGCAGTTATGAGACGGTGGGGCAGTACGCAAAGTAAGCAAGTGATCATAGTGACCAAACATTCGTTAGATAATGGGATTTAAAAAAAAATCTATAACAAAAAGGATAATGAAAAATGGATTATTTTTGTTTTACCAAATATTTTTTTACGCCTTTACCCAACACATATTGCAATATGGCTAATGATATAAAAAACACCCTGTATGCATGCCTCGGTTGGGAAATCACTACCTTCAATTTTTACTATAACCATACTTTACACAAATATTCAATCTGTTACTCCTAAAATGGATCTTCTTATTGCACGAGTAAGTATTCTAAAGCCTACTTTTATTATTATTACGGAAACTTGGCTCAAGCCGAACATACCTGATTCTATGATAAAAATCCCCGGCTACAATCTATACAGAGATGACCGAATTGGTAAACGAAGTGGTGGAGTGGCCATATATGCCACAAACAAACTAAACTTTATAAAAACAAAACTGAACACTGATCACAACATGAAATTTGCCTCGGCTGAATGCCTCTTTTTGGATGTTAAAATTGGTAGCTGTGAGTTCCTATTATGTGGAATATACAGAGGACACGACTCGACGTTAGACCAAGATAATACCCTGCTCAGCAAGCTCAGCCAGGCTTCGGAATTGGATTCCTTAATTGTTATGGGAGACTTCAACTATGGTGGAATAAAATGGCCCCTAGAAAATTCTGGATATGTAACACCAATCGAAGATAATTTTGTGCAGTGGTACAAAAACACAAATCTCCTCCAATTGATTAGTAAACCTACCAGATTTCGTCAGGGAAATCAACCATCCTACCTAGATCTTGTGTTTACAAGTGACGAATTGTTAATTGCAAGTGTCAACCATCTATCTCCAATTGGCAAAAACGATCACGTCTGTTTGACAGCTGAGATTCAGTTACAGTTGAAAAAGTCTGGAGCCAAACAGCAACTTAGATATAATTATGCGAAAGCTGACTATGACAAGATGAACAATCACCTGAAACTTTCCTTACATCAAAGCATTGGATTTGCGGACAGCGTCGATGAACAGTACAATGAACTCCTAACAAAAGTTAATGAGGCTGTTGCTGAGTTTGTACCAAAACGTAAAGTGATGTGTAGCATTCCTGACAAACCGTGGATTACCAAGGAGACGCGGGATTTGATAAAACAAAAAGCAGCTCTCTGGAATAAATATCAAGATCAACTAACCGGCTTAGACAAATCATACCATGACTACCGAAAAGTAAACAACATGCTGACAAATCGTGCTAGAACGGTTCGTTTAAAATATGAAACGGAATTATTGGAAGCCGGGCCAAAAAGGTTTTATTCTTATATACGTCAGCAATTAAACTCAAAAGTCAGTGTACCCTCCGTCATAATAGTCAAGGAAACATTCTATCTAGCGCGCCTGAAATAGCCGAGGCTTTTGCCGATCAGTTTGCAAATGTTTTCCAAGTGGAACCCCTTGGTCAGTTGCCCAATTTGGACCCAGGCCTTAGGATTGATGACTGTGTCTCGGACATAGCCTTTTCTCCGGACAGAATACAGCGAGTCATTAAGGAAGTGAAACAGGATTCCTCGCCGGGACCGGATGGCATCCCTGTCAAACTTTTGCAAAAATGCGACTCGATTGCTGGACCATTATCGACGATTATGCAGATGTCTTTCGATACTGGAATCTTACCGAAACTGTGGAAAACGGCTAATGTGACTCCCATTTTCAAGAAAGGAAACAAGTTGGATCCATCAAATTATAGACCGATAAGCCTTACCAGTGTTGCTTGCAAGGCAATGGAAAAAGTAGTTGTTAAACACATTAGAGAATTCCTAGCGCAGCACAATGTCATAGGTGACCAGCAGCATGGCTTCTGTCCTCGACGATCATCTGTCTCTAATTTACTTTCCTGCCTCTCCTCGTGGACTGACAGCTTCAACGTGAGAGATCCTATCGACGTAATTTATCTAGATTATGAAAAGGCGTTTGATAAAGTGCCTACAACGAGGCTACTTTTAAAACTTGAACACCTAGGGATAAGAGGGAAGCTATTGCGTTGGATTGAAGCGTTCCTGCGGCATAGAACTCTCAAAGTGAGGGTGGGCGATTCAATGTCACTGCAAAGGGAAATTTACAGTGGAGTCCCACAGGGGTCAGTTCTCGGCCCTGTGCTATACATTATTTACACATTTGACCTGCCCCACTACTTGAACAGTAACAGCAGTATCTTTGCGGATGACACCAAATTATTTGCCAACCCTTTGCTCGATTATAATCAGCTACAAGAACAGACCTTAATAAAGTGTCGAACTGGTCTAAAGAGTGGCTCATAAACCTGAATTCTGCCAAATGCACTGTGCTCCATATAGGTAAAAACAACCCTCGTCTGACATATAATTTGGAGAAAACCTCGTTGAGTGCTGTCAAGGCGCAAGTCGATCTGGGCGTTAAAATGACCGAGGATTTGAAATGGGAGGAGCACATAACTGCAATTGTAAAGAAGGCAAGGAGCTTTATCTACCTCATAAGAAAAGCGTTTGGACATTTGACGCCAGATATGATGCTTAAAATCCACAAAACATATGTCAGACCTTTACTTGAGTATGCCTTTCAAGTGTGGAGCCCGTACTTTGTAAAGGATATTGATATGCTAGAGAAAGTTCAGCGCAGTTTTACTAAGATACCAAGAAAGCTAAAAAATAAATCATACGAGGAAAGACTGCAAGTGCTTAAGCTCACCACCTTGAAAGAGCGCAGAGAGCGTGGAGATCTGATTGAGACATTAAAAATACTAAACGGACACTATGACCTCAAAGACTTCCATGAGATATATGAACGCAACAAAAACACCCGTCTGAGGGGCCATTCACTAAAGCTAGTCACTCGCAGATCCCACAATAATCCGCATAAGCACTTTCTTAGCAACAGAGTTGTGAAAGCTTGGAACAAACTCCCAGGTGAAGTTGTAGTGGCTAAAAGTGTCAATGAATTTAAAAATAAGCTAGATAAGCACATCCTAGATTCTACTCAGTAGTGATAGCCCTACCAAAGGAAACCGGATACAGGCTTTATCAGTTGTAATAACTGCCTGCCTGCTTAAGATATATAATAATAATAATAATACCCCTCCAAAGGGATCACCTTGTCGTGGTGGGCGGGCTTACGGGTTGGTGATACTACAAAGATAGGTCTAACATCTCGACCAGACCCCAATCAGGGAGATACATAAACTTTTGCCAATATCATCTAGGCACCCTTCCCTAACCAAGATCCCAGCTTTCCTATCCTTTCTTTTTCTTCCCATCTATTCTAGTTTATTTCCTTCTTTAAAGTAGTCATGCAGTTACGTTCGAGAAGTCTACGGCCAGGGCCGCTGCCCGAGGGCGATCGTCGGGGCGCATCTGGAGCCGTTGCTGGATGCCACAGCATGCGATCCAACGGCGATGCGGAGTTGAGCAGGCGGGCTCCCATCGAACAATCTGTTACAGCCGGTCATCGTGAGCTGAGCAGGCGGGCCAGCGATGTCGAAGTTACAGCCGACTTAGACCTCCACAGCACGCACACTGATACCACAGGTTCACACCCTCCGTCACCGAGTTCATCACTCTACAGTTTGTTTCAATCACCTAGCTCGTCTCATCACTCTGACAATTATTGTCCTTCACCATCATCACTATCATCACCAACAACATCTTTGATGTCTGTAGATGTTGTGCAGGAGGCGCAAGCCATAAACCCTGCACCCACTACAAACATACCATGTACGCGAAAAAAGTGGACCGATGAAATGAACAGGTTTATTTGGCGTACCTATTTAGTAACCAGTAAATTAGGAACACTTCAACGTGGATACTTAGAGCCACTACACAAACAATTTCTTGCAAGGATTCCAGAAATGGATGTATCGAGACAGAGAGTGGGAGACCAGCGTCGAGCTATACTGAGTCATAATTTATTATCACAGACTACATTAAATGAAATCCGGTCAGAGGTCAAGATATGCTTAGATTCTACAAACGGATCCCCTTGCCCTCCCTCACAAATTCTGCAAGCATCAGAGTATTTAAGCAATAAAAACACAGCAACCACTAGCCAAAGAATGACATGGACTCCGGATATCAATGAAATGATTATGAAATGCTATTTTGAGGTATTTGACATTGAAACCGACATGACAGCATACAGAAAAAAATTACATGAAAGATTCATATCACATTTCCCACACCTCTCACATTTATCAGAGCAACGAATTGCTGACCAACGGAGAGTGATAGTAAACAATAAGATGCTAAGTCGTACCAAAATAGAGTCAATTAAGAACCAAATTAGAACCGAACTATCAACTTCCAACTCCCTGACAATCCTAAATTCATTACCACCCGAAAACCAAAAAATATCAGATAGACCCACAATTAA
Source organism: Thaumatotibia leucotreta (assembly GCA_025490895.1). Classification (NCBI taxonomy): domain Eukaryota; kingdom Metazoa; phylum Arthropoda; class Insecta; order Lepidoptera; family Tortricidae; genus Thaumatotibia; species Thaumatotibia leucotreta. The sequence continues at coordinate 44,128 of JALPQI010003418.1, forward strand.
TATTTCCACTCGTAACTCTTTTGACGACTTAGATTCTGTACACCTGGAGGATACGGAGGTTACTCAATCTTCTCGTAGTACTGAAATAGATTCGCAAACACAACCTTCCCCAACCACACACACTAAACCTAGGATAATTCAAAAGCATCAACGCCAGAGCACTATAACTATAGACGAACAAGAAATTCAGAAACTGTTTAAAATAAACCTAAACAAATTCAATGAGATACACCCGACAACAAGACCACATATCCCCAAGCTAAAGATGTCCCGAAAGCTAACATTGATAGTAGATTACCTAGACAAACATATAATCCCCCAACATGTATCACCTGAAAAAGATTTTAACTTACTTCAGAATATCATTTACACTTCAACATACACAACGGCTGTATGTTTAGGCATGAAACTTGACACAACCGCCACTAGTGGTAAAAAACAAAAACCTAACAAACCAAATTGGCAATTAAGATTGGAATCTAAAATTAGTAAATATAGAGCCGATATAGGACGCCTAACACAGTATATCAGAGGAAATAGAAGCAGAAAGATACTTTTAGCAGTAGAAACCATAAAAAACATTTACCATACGCATGCAACATTTGAAAACCCTAACACTGAACCCGAGCACTTTAATGCAGCATCGAGCAGACTCAAAAGATACTTAACATGTACGAAACGAAAAATACAAAATGCACAGTTCACAAACAATGAAAGCGGGTTTTACAGACACATATCGACAGCACCAGAAACAAAGCAAAGTTTACCAGGTAATACTCAAACGCCTTCTACAGACTCTCTACGTCAATACTGGGCAGACATATGGGAACGACCGGTCCTACATAACGAAGATGCAGCTTGGATCAATGAAAGTACGAACAATTCACCGGTCATACCAATGATGAAATTAGAGAACATCGATATAGAAACATTTATACGGGTAATTAAACGCACGCACAATTGTAAGTCTCCTGGTACTGACAATATACACAACTTTTGGTATAAGAAGCTTACTTGTACACATCCATTTATTCATAATTTTCTTAACCAATTTATAAAATCTCCTGAAACAATGCCATCTTATATAACCCAAGGCCGCACGATTTTACTATATAAAAACAATGATACTTCAAACCCTGCTAACTATCGACCAATTACCTGCCTCCAAACAATTTATAAAATTTTAACCGCATTCATTAGCGAAACTATTTATAGTCATCTATCACAACATAATATCCTTAAAGAACAGTAAAAGGGCTGCAGGAAACATAGCCAAGGATGTAAAGAACAATTAATAATAGACTCAGTAGTGATGAAACAAGCCATGAGAAATAAGCGAAACATACACTCCATGTACAGTCGAGGAAAATGAATGTTTAGCAGTTTAATCGTCCACATAATCTGGTCGTATTATAATGACAAATTACGTCACATACTCATGAAGTTTTCTAGTTTTATTTCTTGGTGGGTGAAACGGTAGTTCGATTTTCAAACTATGTTTGTTTGGTAATCAGATTGTGACAATGACTGCCAAATGACAATGATACGTCAAACTCAAGAATTATAAAATATTGTATGGATTCCTTCGATATAATATTGCGAAAATTACAACCTAATCTGATTAAAAAACTGCACGTGCGGACTTTGCTCACGAATAAGTATCTGGATGTTGATTGATCGTCTACAATTTTCACAGATGAGAAAACGTTTAAATCTTGCATTCGTGGCAGATTAAATTTATGGCGGCATACACGTTATCAAGAAAAAAACGGTGTCAACTTGTGGAACTGGATGAGTGCTGATCGCGTAGGCGAACTCCAAGAGCAAATGCAGTGGATTATGTTACGATGTTGGAAGAGAATGTGCTTCCCAGTGTGCGAATGTGTATTCACAACAGGAGATGCCTAATTGTTCATTCGAGCAAGATAATACACACGGCTAGAATAACTAATACCTGGTTCGATCGTCACGCGAAAATGACTAAAATAATATTGCTGGCTAAATCACCTAATCTTAACCCTATAGAAAATGTATGGGATCGGAATTAATGGAGAACCGAAGCCCTCATCCAACATTGCAATCAAGCATAGGAAGATATCTCCCTGGGATGGGACCTCTGCACTGAGCTAGTTACTTCCATGCAAGGCCATTTTTTAGCAGTCCTAATTGTCATAAACAACCACGAGGTCTACACTCGTTTTTAAAACATGATTTATTTACTAATAAATATAAGCAGGCAAATAGTTTTTTATTTAATTTCCTCGTGTAACTTAGTAGATGAAAGGCTTGTTTCATAATCGTCAGGTAAGGTTGTCTGCCAGATAAATATAACACTTTCTTTATGTTCATGCATGTGAAAGTAAATGTGCACGTTGTATGACACGTTTTTTATCTGACTATTGTGAAAGTGAGAAACATGCCAAACATTCTTCTTTAAGGGCTGATTTTTCAATCCTCAGTTAAAAGTATCCATTAGTTAAAATTATTACCATTCTTATCTAAGGTCATCAGTCAAAAAAGGATAGAGCTAACATTTATTTAACAGATACTGTTACCTGCGGCCCTACCGCGAAAAACGAAATTCGTCGATTTCGAGGATTTATTGTCTCTCTCACTCTAATGACGCCTTCGTTTGAGTAACAGAGAAAAATCTTCGAAATTTACGAATTTCGATTTTCGAAGTGATAGGCCTGGGTATTGAAAAATCAGTCCTTAGTCGTGTTAGTGCGTTCGAGTAACAAAAGTCAAAAAACAAAAAAGTTCACATTTATATGAAACATACACGGAATGAAGTATCCTATTGCTGTCAACTTCAATACTTGTCACTGACGTTAATGCCAAAGACAGACAAAGATAGAAATATGCTGTTTTCTTCTATTTAACGATTATAGACATGTCTTGGTTCGTTATTAGTCGCTTGCAGTCGGAAAATGTAGCACGACTAATTTCAGAATTATGGCAACCTGCTAAACATTCATTTTCCTCGACTGTACATTGATTACAGAAAGGCCTTCGATTCAGTACCCCATAGTTGGCTTGTATTATATATTACACCGTTACAAAATTCACCCAACTATAATTGATTTCCTTCAAACTACCATGCACAGTTGGCAGACATCTCTCACTCTAAAGCAAGAAGGAACAATACTGACCACGGAACCAATTAGTATTAAGAGAGGAATTTTTCAAGGAGATGCTTTAAGCCCGCTTTGGTTCTGTATGGCATTAAACCCCCTATCTGAATTGCTCGACCAAGTTGACGCAGGTTTTAAACTAAAACACAACAATACACACCACAGACTGTCACACCTTATGTATGTTGATGACATAAAGCTTTTCGGGGAAACTATCACAGAACTGTTCCAACTAGCTGACATTACACAAAATTTCTCTACAGATATAGGCATGCAGTTTGGAGTAGATAAGTGCAAAATACATTCAATCCATAGAGGTATAATTCAAAATAACACTTACACTTTAGATACTGGAGAACAAATTGAGCATATGGCTGAAGAGGACACATATAAATACTTAGGTTTTCAACAATCAAGACAGATTAATCAAAAACAGACAAAACTTGATCTCACTTGAAAATTTAGACATAGAATTACCATAATCCTCAAGTCACACCTGAACTCACGTAACACTATTAAAGCTATAAATACTTTTGCAATCGCGGTCTTAACATATTCATTTGGTATAATAAACTGGTCACAAACAGACTTGAAAAATCTCCAACGCACAATTAATATAAATCTGACAAAATACAGAAAACACCACCCAAAATCTTGCACACAAAGATTGACTCTACCACGGCACGAAGGAGGGAGAGGTTTAATAGATTTAACAAATTTACACAATAAACAAATAACTACACTACGGGAGCATTCCATGAAAAATGTCGTAACCGACACTGTCTTTTCAATACTTTTGAGAAATTAAATTAGTAAGCTGAGTTACGGCATAATAATAACATATCAAGGCTTTAAGATTGACAGTGTTTCCTAGCAGCTAGCATATTTTATTAGGGTAGCTACCATAGCGAGTCGTAAGCGACAAAAAGTAGATGTTTTCATGGAATGCTCCTACGACGATATTTCTACACCAAAACCGAACAATCACCTTTACACAGCTATACAGTCGAAATAGATAACCGTTATACGCCCCTTAATCCACACGACAAAAATACCCAAAGTAACGAGAAGATACTAAGTCCACATCAAAAAATATCCGAATGGGCCCAGAAAGCACTTCATGGTAGACACAATGCTGATCTTGGCCAAGCATACGTAGATAAGAAATCTTCAAATATCTGGTTGAAAAGAGGAGAATTGTTCCCGGAAACCGAAGCCTTTATGATGGCAATACAAGACCAAGTCATAGCCACTCGTAACTATAGGAAACACATAACAAAAGACTTAGACCGACCGACAGACACATACCGACATTGTAATAGTGCCCCTGAAACCATCCAGCATATAACCGGTGCATGTAAAGCAATTGTTCAAACAGACTACAAACATCGTCATGATCAGGTTGCATCCATAGTCCATCAGCATTTAGCACACAAATATAAATTCACCGAAACACAGCAGCCTTATTATAAATATAAACCATTTACTGTACATGAAAACCGTAACTATAAACTGTATTGGGACATGACAATCATGACAGACAAAACAATCCACTTCAATAGACCCGACATTACACTGTTTGATAAAGACAAAAACACCATCTACATCATCGATATAGCCATACCAAACACACATAATCTTCAATCAACGATTAACGACAAACTGACAAAATACAAGGACCTAGCCATAGAACTCAAACGCCAATGGCATGCAAATACAGTCCATATAGTACCCATAGTAAAGCCTAACAACTTACTATTTGACCCTCGCCATGTTGCGGATTTTCAGTGACACTAATTTATTTTACTGGCAATGATTACTGTTTGACATCAGCGGCCCTACCGCAAAAATCGAAATTAGTAAATTTCGAGGATTTGTCTCTCTCACTCTAATGACGCCTTCGTTTGAGTGACAGAGAAACATCCTCGAAATTTACGAATTTCGATTTTCGCGGTAGTAGGCCAGGCGTTGAATGTCATCGAATGTCACCGATGTAAACAAAAAGAAAAATATATCTCGACTTAAACGATTTCATCATAAAAATGCCGAAAAAGATACCAATAGAAGCAAGAAAAATCGTCTTAAATACAATAAAATCTTTAAACCAAAGAAAGGACAAAGGATTGAATAGTATTCCATTGGAAAATGTTTTGCAATTGGTTACTGACATGACATCACATTATTGCCATAGGTAAACTGTTTGTAGCGACACTGTGTCAGGGTCAAATAGAAAGTTGTTAGGCTTTAATTTCTACAAACAGAGTTATCCCTAAAATATTGAATAATAGCCTAAAAACATTACAATACAAATACCAGCTCATATCACAGGTACTCTACAAAAAGCTATAATTCTGAATATACAGAATACAGAATACAGAATACAGAATTTATTTGGTAAAAGTAAAATTCTTACATGTCAATTTTTATATAGGTGGGTAGGTATGTAATTACAATTAATAGATGTCATTTTACAATAATAGTCGGTACTTAGGTTTAAAATGTATACAATAGGTATTAAATATTATGTTCATACAATATAAAGAAAACAGCGCTGGGTCAGTGATCTTTACCGTAATATATTTGTAAAGTCATTTATGCAATAATATGCCCTTTCAATAAGTAGTTGTTTTAATTTAGATTTAAATATTTGGTCTGTTTTAGAGTCTGTTATGCAGGCTGGTAATGAGTTATAGATGAGTGGTCCCATGATGCTGAGTGAGTGTCGTGACTTGGCGAGTCGTCGCCGCGGTACGATGAGCTGGGGACGTCTGCGCGCGGGGGTGTCGCGGGTTTGGGCGCTGGGTTTATACTTATCAATATTAGTCCTAACGTGCATACAAGCAGCCATAATATATACGCACGGTAAGGTAAGTATCTTATGTTTCCTAAATAGTTCTTGTGCCGGATGACTAACAGGTTTTCCGTCAATTATACGCACGGCTCGTTTTTGCATACGAAACATTCTGTCGCGATCAGCAGCTGTGGCCCATAGATCCACGCCTTGAATTAAGATCGAATGAAAATACCCAAAATATGCTTTCTTGAGATTCTCAATCGATAGGCTAGGGGCCAATCTCGACAGAGCATAACATGCTGAGGCCAGTCGATCACAAGTCAACGCGATGTGCGGAGCCCATGTCAGCCCGGCGTCAATTGTAAACCCGAGGTACTTTGAAGTGCCTACTTGTGGGATTTGAGTATCATTTAATACAATGTTTAGACTTCTTTTTATTGTATTTTTTAGCTGAAAATGAATAATATTTGTCTTATCAAGGTTTAGCATCATACCGTTAGCAGAAAACCATTCATCGATTTCATTTATCACCTTACAGAGGTCAGATTTTAAGTTTTCGAAACTGTCAGCATTAACTATAATGCAGGTATCGTCGGCAAACATGACGTATTCTACACCGGTACAAGCAGTTATTATATCATTTACTAGGATTAGGAATAGGTAGTTTCCGGCGACCGAGCCCTGCGGGACGGCACTGTCACCCGTTGACACCAGGTCTGACCTGGAGTTCCGAACATAAGTGCACTGCTTCCTGTTTTGTAGGAAAGACGCAAACGTTTTGTGAAGTGAGCCTGTAATACCATACTGTGACAACTTATTCAAGAGTAGAGGGTGGTCAATCATCTCGAAGGCGCGCGACAAGTCGCAGAAGATAGCGGCGACCTGCCGCGCGTCCTCGAGGTGGCCCAGCACTCGCCCCACCACGTCGCGCACGGCGTCACATGTGGATCGGCCGGGTTGGTAGGCGTATTGTTGTTTATTTAATAAACTATTTTCGGTAAAATGTTTCATCAGTGTATTACTAATCAGTCGTTCGAAAATTTTCGATATTATTGGGACAAGTGATATCGGCCGGTATGACTTGGGTAAAAGCACTTCACCTTTGCCCTTGTATACGGGCTGCACCTTTATTAATTTTAAGATATCGGGGTAGACCCCGGCGGTTACACATTAATTAAAAAATAATAGTAGCAAAGATATAAGTGATGGTGGTAGGCAATCAATGATATGTGTAGACATATCATTTATGTCCTTAGAGGTTTTTCTTTTAATTATTTTACATGTTAAGGTGGTTCGTTTTTCATACTAATGTATTTATTCAAATATGGGTAAATGGAGCATAGTTTTACAATTAAATCACTTAAATCGACAATCATTTTTATATTTGTTTGCGGCAAATTATGTTTCTGTAATATAAAGGGTCGAATAATAGCTTTAATTAGTACTTTATTTTAATAAAGATTTGTCAATATGTGGGTGAACGACGACAGTGTCATACACCAATCGTACGATCCGTGTGTGCGTTGGAAAGCGACGTTGCCAGTTGGCTGAAAATGCTACGTTGCCGCTCTGCCCTAACGCATTTCGCATGATTTTTATTTTTCAACAATATCAAACGCAAGCGTTGCTAATGTTGCCATATAGGCCATATCGCCACGCAAAAGCCGAACGAAAGACCTTTTACTATAGAAAATATACATATACATACTAGTTACATTTATACCTATACTACAGGATTGATTTCTTACATTTAATGTTTTTATAATAGATGTGCGTACTAAATGATAGTCTCGTGGAACTGAACGTAAAACCTATTTGGCAAGGCAACACTTAATTCAAACGTCACTCTGATTCTAAATCACCGGCAGTACTTAATCGGTTTACCATTTGTTTATACCTACAAATCCGAATTGACGCTAAATTGCCTACGATTGTTTGAAATATCTCATAGTGTGCAGTGATTTACATGAGGATTTATTATACGTTTGTATATTATGTAGCCACAAACGTCCCGGAAAGCCTATAAAAACCACCGATACTCGGGCCTGAAAAAACTTGAAAGCGAAGCCTTGGAGAAATGATACTATATTACGGAGAAATCAAAAGGTAAGTTCTGCAGAGGCTGACTTGCTGGATATCTTTCCTCCCAGTATTCAAACAGTTTTTTTTATTATATATTTCCACTATTATTATAACAAAAATGTTTCGATGTTTATTGTTTTCGCAACAACTGCTCATCAGATTGGAATAAGGAAACTTGACATTTAGATAAATAGTAATATATATTATATTATAAGAATAATTATTTTTTTTCATAAATACCGGAAACGTTAGTTTCCCGAGGGATGATGAGTTCCAGGCCTTGAACTTTTAAAAATATAACCATTTTGTAGATACTCACTGAACCTGTTTTGAACCCAGGTTCCCTCCCTAACTTCGCAGTCAAGTTCACCACCACCTAACTAGACAAAGCTGAAATGTATTTTTTATTCCAGTAATCATCATACACCATTTTGACTATGAGTATTCTGATCCATGGCCAACTGCAGGTGTCACAATATGTGTAGATGCGTCAGGCACACTTCCAAGCAACACACACAACGTCAAGCAATCTTCCTATATCCATGTATAAAACCAGAAAAACGTAAAATAGAAAGAATAAATAAAAATTATATGATATGATGTAAATAAAACACTGAATTTATAAATTGATGTTTTCTTTATCTACGTATTCCGCACGAATGGGAAGGAATCTAATAATTAAAGTGACTAGAAATATCTAATATAATTATATCTACATATGAAAATTTATCAGACTGAAGTCATCGAATAGATTCCGTCCCAATCAGATTGGACACCTATTAGGTTAGGACATCCAGGGCCGTTTTTTAGTAGTATAGGCTATTTCAGATTGCCATGCAAAAAATACCGGAACTGGATGCCATAACATCACCTGAAAACGTTTTTGGTGAGTAAATATATAAGGTCACCAAAATTAAACCTAGGTTGGTAGTTCAGGGACCAATACCACAAAACTTTACAAGCATACAAATCTACAAAATTGACAATTATTTGTTTTGGAATTTATACAATTTTGTAAAATTATACGCTTGTAAAGTTTTGTGGGATAGGCCACAGGCTATTTATTTATTACTGAAAAAAATGTAATTATAGGTAAAGTATCATTAAAAAAAATAAAAAATCATGTAATGTAAAGTAAAAAATATATTGAAATTACGAGATTTGAACCTTGGTCCTAATGAATGTGCGTCAGACGGTCATCCAACCAGCCTAATCCAAGTTCAATACACGTTCCGAAATAAGCAATCGGTTTCGTAAACGAATAAGGGTTTGAATGTGTGTGTGCATACTGCGCAGCCGCGGCAGCGTTTCGTATTTATTCAAATAAACTTATTTTGTAAATTAAACCTCACCTGAAATTTAGTTGGCCACATTAGAAACGGCAGTTTATTTGCGGCAAACATATTACTTATTAAAAATATTTCTATTATCATACATAAAATATAAAAATACGTAGAATTCGCGCCACCTATGCACTATAACGCCATCTATTGGCGTTGTAGTGCCTAGCTGACCGTGACATTCCACCTTAATATCATTTCGCTTAGAGTGAACGGGGTGAAAATTAATTTAGGAGGGAGTTCATTTAGGTAAGTTGATAGGTATTTGAGCGCAGTGGGTACGCAGGGCTTGGAGTTGTTCGCATTTGTTTCAACGTAGTACCTATTCAGGTGCGCGGCCGCCGAGGCAGCCCGCGCGTCGGCGCAGTCGCCCGCAGACCTGCTAACGAGAATGTCGATCGCGCGGTTCCCTTCTTTGTTATTTTTACAAGTTTCTTGTGAAATGACTCGCCATATGCTACGACACATATTATCGGTATTTTTTGAAATTTGATTGTTTATGTAGGTTCTACGAACGTTTTTTAATAAGGCCCAATATAAAGGTTCCGTCCTCATAAGATCAGACAATGACTCAGCATCATTAGGGTTTTGGGAAAGGGTCATCTTTAGGTTACAAATATGTTTCCGTTTAGTTTTTACGAGATCAGTGACCCACGCGTCGCGGGACATTTTTACAGGATGGTATTTTATCGGAAAATGTACATCAAAATAATATTTTAAAACATTTATTACGGATTCCAATTTTTTATTAGGGTCATTGTTTTTATTTATAAGAGAGTCCCAGTCATACATATCAAGATCTCTAGTAAAAGTTTGTTTCTTGGATTGTGAGAAATTTCGTTGTAATGTATGAGATTTTGAAGTGTTTTTATTAATAATATTTATACCAATGCTGACAGATAAGTGATCGGATAAGTTCATATCATTACAGTATATATTTATTATGTCAGACTTAGCTCATATAATAAATGTCAGACTTAGCTCATACAATACATGCCGCATTACCAGGAAATTTTTGACATCATCTACAATAACTGAAACTTCGTAACTGATATGATATTCCAATCAGGACAGGAATATAACGCATGTGTATTAACGCGTTATACTATATATATATTTATAATGCTTGGCCATGGCCCGCATAATGAATAAACCACCCTTAAAAAGGAGATAATACGTATAAAATAATAATAATAAACTACCGACCTATCACGTGCTTGCCTACACTCTACAAGCTCCTTACATCCATTTTGAGAGCAAAAATTAACACGCACATTGTTGCGAACAATGTTCTGGCCTCTGCTCAAAATGGATGTAGGGTTGGGTCACGTGGTACTAAAGAGCTCCTCCTCATCGACATGACCATTTGCCAGCAAGTCCGGCGTAACAGAGGGGCCCTCTCCGCTGCTTGGATTGACTACAAGAAGGCCTATGATTCGGTGCCTCATTCATGGTTGGGAAGGGTCTTGGAGCTGTATAAAGTTGATGCGGCTTTAAGATCCTTTCTCGGCGCGTGTATGGGGCAGTGGACCACAGTCCTTCGTCAACCAGGAGGCGGAGATGACCCCTCTGGCCCGCAGGACTTCATAAGGATCGAGCGAGGAATATTCCAGGGTGACAGACTGAGTCCCTTATGGTTCTGCCTAGCTCTGAATCCCCTCAGCACCCTGCTGAAGAATTCAGGACTAGGTTGCCGGCTTCGGAGAGAGGGTGAAGTCATTTCTCACCTTCTGTATATGGATGATCTCAAATTATTTGCGCCAAATAGCCAAGATTTGTTGGAACTACTGCGAACCACAGAAGTTTTCAGTAGTGCCATCAATATGGAGTTTGGTGTCGATAAGTGTGCGGTTATGCATGTGCAGCGGGGGGAAAGTAGTAAATTCAACAAATTTACAACTTTCTGAGACAATTTCGTTGAGATCTATCTCGGAAGCAGAAACCTATAAATACCTTGGTATGTCACAGTCTTTGGGTATTGAAGATATGGGAATTAGACAGGCGGTGAAGGAGCGATTTTTCAGCCGGCTCACAAAAGTACTTAACAGTCTTTTGTCAGGAGGCAACAAAGTGCGCGCCTTCAACGCCTGGGTAATACCCATACTCACATACTCCTTTGGCATACTAAGGTGGACTCAGACCGAGCTGGACGCCCTGGATCGAAGGGTCCGTACACTGCTTACCACACATCGAATGCTACACCCGCGCTCATCATAAATCTGATGAATCTGATTATGAGATTGTACATCCCGCGGAGGTGTGGGAGCCGCGGCTTCTTAAATGCCAAAAACTTCCACAACCGCGAGGTGTACAATCTTAGAAATTATTTCCTAAACAATGAGTGCGGGATGCATCGTGATGTGGTGGCAGTAGACCGGAACTTCACGCCGCTCTCCTTGGCAAAAGAGAACTGGCGCAGACCTGTGGTACTAAGCACCGACGACCGCAAGGCGGTATGGAAGAGCAAGGAGCTACACGGGCGGTTCTACAAGGCCCTCACGGGACCTGACGTAGATCTGCTCGCGTCGGTAAACTGGCTACGATTCGGGGACCTCTTCGGAGAAACCGAGGGTTTTGCCTGTGCAATTGCTGACGAGGTTATCATGACGAATAACTACCGGAAATATATCCTGAAGGACGGTACGGTCGACATCTGTCGGGCATGCCGCCGTCCCGGGGAGAGTCACTCAGGCATATTATTTCCGGTTGTTCTCAGATTGCTAACACCGAGTACTTGCACAGACATAACCTCGTAGCCAGTATTATACACCAGCAGCTTGCTCTTCAATACGGCCTTGTGGACGTCGAAGTGCCATACTACAAGTACACAACTGCACCAGTTCTCGAAAATGGTCGTGCTCGTGCCACGCTCTATTGGGATCGACCTATCATCACGGACAGGACTATTGTAGCCAATAAGCCTGATATCGTGCTGGTAGATTGATCGCAGCGCCGGGCTGTGCTCGTCGACGTCACCATCCCCCATGATGAGAATCTCGTGAAGGCCGAAAAGTACAAGTCCAGTAAGTACCTAGACTTGGCCCACGAGATAACCGCCATGTGGGATGTTGACTCGACGATCATAGTCCCGATAGTCGTTACAGCGAACGGTTTAATAGCGAAGAGTCTCGACCAACATCTTAAGAGTCTCTCGCTAGATGGCTGGGTCAAGGGTCAGATGCAGAAAGCGGTAATCCTGGACACGGCCCGGATAGTCCGTCGGTTCCTCTCTCTGCGACCTTAACCACCGGCAGCTTGGGGCCGCCCCGTTGCCGGCGGCACCCTAGGTTAGGTTTTTATAATGTGTTTATATTTTATATTGTTTTTGTATGTTGTATTGTATTTTACTTTTATAACCATATTATAACAACCTAGCCTAAGAGAATATTTAAATAAAGGACATAATAATAATATTTAAAAAAAGAAACCGCTGTGACAGTGACAGACGTGTCTGCATTATAATTTTGATAAATATTTATTTTATACGCGGTTTATACACCAAAATTGCGATGAAACCATCTCAGTGACCTTAATAATAACTAAGATGTTAAAATTACATGAACGCAACAACAAAAGCAGTCACAAATTCGCAATGACCATTTTGACATTTGTCATGTCATGTTCAACAAAATTAGACGCGTAAAAGCAAATTAATGCAGACAAGAAGTCGTACAAAAGCGGAGACTACCACCAGCGCACGACCCCCACCTCCGCCCGCCTCGTCCAGCTCACCGTCCACATCGTCGTCGGCCGATGATTTTGCACCGGCGCCCGACACAGACGGATCCAGTGCCGAGAGCGGGCCGCCGCCGCCGCCGCCGCCACGACCACCTGCGCGACGAGGGCGGCCACCGCTGCCGGCACGCTTGGGGCCCGCGGGTTAGGCTGCCCCGCTCACGGCTCCCGCTGCCGGTGGTGTAGTGCGTCGCATGCGATGGACTCAGACAATGAATGAGAATTGCATGCGCGCCTACTACGAGGCTACAGAGGGGGGAACCCGACTAACTGCGTACCGTTCTAGGATTCTGCCTCTGTTTCAGGCTCTTGAACCCGCCATCGCCGTATCGGAGCAACGACTAGCGGATCAGGTGCGGGTCATTCTACGTTCTAAACGTTTGGATGACTCGACACTTGATCGGCTTCGCCTGCAGGCTCTCTCGACTCGCGCAGCTTCCACCTCGGCGCGGGACCAGCCCGCCACGTCGCCGGATCCGGTGCCGTCACCTGACCTGGCACCGGGGGCGCCGCGGGTTGATCCCAGTGCTGATGAGGAGTATTTTGCGAGTCAGAGTGTAAGTACTGCAACTGATGAGCATCTGAGGAGGACTTTGGAAGAGGCGATTATAGAATATCGCTCCACACCCAACTCTAGGCCACGGTTACCACGTTTGCCCATAAATAGACGCAATCTAGCGTTAATGGGAGCCCTAAATGCTTTACTGGAGCCGTACTTACGGTCCAGTAAAGATTTGGACGATACGCACTCGATCATGTACTGCAGGGCCATCGCGGCGTGCCGTGTTGCTCGAGTCAAGTTTCCGGATGCTGACCGAGCACCTAGGACCGCAGGGGGTGTCCCCGCATGGCAAGTGCGGATCGAGCGTCGTATCGACTCGTTTAGGACCCTCATTGCAAAGCTGATCTGTTTCAGGGGGGACAATAACCGCCCCCGAGTAATGCGCTTTGTGAACCAGGCGTTCGCGGGAATGGGCATCATGCCCTGCGACTACATGGCCAACCTCACAGAGCGCATTGACTGTCTGAAGCAGAAAGTCTATGCATGGGCAAGCCGTATCCGCCGCTACAGAGAGCGTGTGGATCGATTTCAACAGAACCGCCTCTTCCAAAGTGACCAAAGGAAGTTATACCGAAGGTGGGAGGGAACCGATCATCATTTGTCCGACGCGCATCTACCGGATGCTACTGCCATGACTGATTTCTGGCGTAGCATCTGGTCGGTGCCCGTCGGACACATCGAGGGCGATTGGATGAACGTTGTTGAACGTGAGTGCGAGAGCATCGAACCTATGGAGGCAGTTGTCATCAGCCCCGATAACGTAAGCTGTGCCATCCGACCTGCCCAGAACTGGAAAAGTCCTGGACCGGAGTTGACCGGACGGATTGCACAACTTCTGGCTAAAATGGTTTCGGTGCTCCCACTCGCGATTGGCAGCGCAATTCCAACAAGCCATTGAGCTTGGTTCCCTGCCTCCTTCCTTAACAACAGGTGTAACCTTCCTGCTCTACAAGTCTGGTAGTACCACGGAACCGAAAAACTACCGACCCATCACGTGCTTGCCTACACCTACACTCTACAAGCTCCTTACATCCATTTTGAGAGCAAAAATTAACACGCACATTGTTGCGAACAATGTTCTGGCATCTGCTCAAAATGGATGTAGGGTTGGGTCCCGTGGTACTAAAGAGCTCCTCCTCATCGACATGACCATTTGCCAGCAAGTCCGGCGTAACAAAGGGGCCCTCTCCGCCGCTTGGATTGACTACAAGAAGGCCTATGATTCGGTGCCCCATTCATGGTTGAAGAGGGTCTTGGAGCTGTATAAAGTTGATGCAGCTTTAAGCTCCTTTCTCAGCGCGTGTATGGGGCAGTGGACCACAGTCCTTCGTCAACCAGGAGGCGGAGATGACCCCTCTGGCCTGCAGGACTGCATAAGGATCGAGCGAGGCATATTCCAGGGTGACAGTCTGAGTCCCTTACGGTTCTGCCTAGCTCTGAATCCCCTCAGCACCCTGCTGAAGGATTCAGGACTAGGTTGTCGGCTTCGGAGAGAGGGTGAAGTCATTTCTCACCTTCTGTACATGGATGATCTCAAATTATTTGCGCCAAATAGCCAAGACTTGTTGGAGCTACTGCGAACCACAGAAGTTTTCAGTAGTGCCATCAATATGGAGTTTGGTGTCGATAAGTGTGCGGTTATGCATGTGCAGCGGGGGAAAGTAGTAAATTCAACAAATTTACAGCTTTCTGAGACAATGTCGTTTAGATCTATCTCGAAAGCAGAAACCTATAAATACCTTGGCATGTCACAGTCTTTGGGTATTGAAGATATGGGAATTAGACAGGCGGTGAAGGAGCGCTTTTTCAGCCGGCTCACAAAAGTACTTAACAGTCTTTTGTCAGGAGGCAACAAAGTGCGCGCCTTCAACGCCTGGGTAATACCCATACTCACATACTCCTTTGGCATACTAAGGTGGACTCAGACCGAGCTGGACGCCCTGGATCGAAGGGTCCGTACACTGCTTACCACACATAGAATACTACACCCGCGCTCATCAGTTATGAGATTGTACATCCCGCGGAGGTGTGAGGGCCGCGGCTTCTTAAATGCCAAAAACCTCCACAACCACGAGGTGTACAATCTTAGAAACTATTTTCTTAGCAATGAGTGCGGGATGCATCGTGATGTGGTGGCAGTAGACCGGAACTTCACGCCGCTCTCGTTGGCAAAAGAGAACTGGCGCAGACCTGTGGTACTAAGCACCGAGGACCGCAATGCGGTATGGAAGAGCAAGGAGCTACACGGGCGGTTCTACAAGTCCCTCACGGGACCTGACGTAGATCTGCTCGCGTCGGTGAACTGGCTACGATTCGGGGACCTCTTCGGAGAAACCGAGGGTTTTGCCTGTACAATTTCTGACGAGGTTATCATGACGAATAACTACCGGAAATATATCCTGAAGGACGGTACGGTCGACATTTGTCGGGCATGCCGCCGTCCCGGTGAGTCAATCAGGCATATTATTTCCGGTTGTTCTCAGATTGCTAACACCGAATACTTGCACAGACATAACCTCGTAGCCAGTATTATACACCAGCAGCTTGCTCTTCAATACGGCCTTGTGGACGTCGAAGTGCCATACTATAAGTACACAACTGCACCAGTTCTTGAAAATGATCGTGCCACGCTCTACTGGGATCGACCTATCATCACGGACAGGACTATTGTAGCCAATAAGCCTGATATCGTGCTGGTAGATCGATCGCAGCGCCGGGCTGTGCTCG
This sequence comes from Thaumatotibia leucotreta, assembly GCA_025490895.1. Classification (NCBI taxonomy): domain Eukaryota; kingdom Metazoa; phylum Arthropoda; class Insecta; order Lepidoptera; family Tortricidae; genus Thaumatotibia; species Thaumatotibia leucotreta. Next base: position 60,502 of record JALPQI010003418.1, read on the forward strand.
TCGACGTCACCATCCCCCATGATGAGAATCTCGTGAAGGCCGAAAAGGACAAGTCCAGTAAGTACCTCGACTTGGCCCACGAGATAACCGCCATGTGGGATGTTGACTCGACGATCATAGTCCCGATAGTCGTTACAGCGAACGGTTTAATAGCGAAGAGTCTCGACCAACATCTTAAGAGTCTCTCGCTAGATGGCTGGATCAAGGGTCAGATGCAGAAGGCGGTAATCCTGGACACGGCGCGGATAGTCCGTCGGTTCCTCTCTCTGCGACCTTAACCACCGGCAGCTTGGGCCCGCCCCGTTGCCGGCGGCACCCTAGGTTAGGTTTTTATAATGTGTTTATATTTTATATTGTTTTTTATGTTGTATTGTATTTTACTTTTATAGCCATATTATATCAATATCAACCTAACCTAAGAGAATATTAAAATAAAGGAAATAATATAGCATGATAATATATACGCGATATTTAATAACTCGTATTCACTGTTCGATCTGCAGAATGTGCCTGTAAAAAAACCTTATATCTCGTTCTGCAAAGGTCTCTCTAATGCTAAAAAAAACGAAGTATAGTGTGAAGGATGGCCCACGTTTGTATGGATATTTTTTAATGGGGCACCCTCTTATTTTCGTACACCTATTACGTTGATAAAATATAACTATCACCATCAATCCAAACCGGTACTCAATGCCCTTTAAAAATACAATATTTTATAAATCCCAAAATAAAAATATATTTTATATGTCTGATTTTTATGTCAGTTATTGTTTTAATACTGTTTCAAAACGGGATTTTAAAGTCATGAAGGTAAAAAATACATTTATTTTTATTTTTTATATTTTATTGATTAGGTTGACTTTTGACAAAGATTCAAATAAATATAAAAATAATAAATAAAAATTTACTTCTAATTTGTTCCTTTAAAATCCTATGTTTAAACAGTCTAGAAGCAATAACTAAAATAAAAAGTTAAGAAATAGTAATATAATTTTTTTCAGATTCCATAAAATATAAAAAACATCAAAGGCGTTGAGCACCATTATAGTTCAAATAAAAATATGAAACTTGGTATAATTTATCAACGTAATAGGTGTAACAAAATAAGGGGGTGCCCCATGGGAATAAAATAAATATGATTTTTTGGGGCACCCTAGTGAAGTATCGTTGTATAGGTGCTTTTAAGATAATATTTAAAAGGATTCTGTTATGACTATGGCTCGACCTCAATGTCATTTAGTAATATCGGTAGCTCGTCGTAATCTAATACTATCGTCGCCATACTTATTTACTCAGCGTCCTCGGATCTACAGCAATCAATTTACGGAAATGTCACCATTCTCTTACCCTGAATACGGGTACTTTTGGGTTATTCTCCCCAGTCACCACCCATCTGACACCAGTGGTAACAACTGAGATTTTTTTCCACTCTTACCAGTGAGAACAATTGGGAATAAAAAATCCTGGAATTTATTTTTCCCATTAGTACTATATAATTATATTGTAGTAGTACAATTAAAGAGAAAATAAGGTGTATACAGGGTGTTTGGGATAACGATGTAGGAATTTCTGGAGGTGGTAAAGGAGACTAATTTGAAGAGTTTGAACCCTATTTACCTTAGTCCAATATGCGACAGTTTTTTTTTAATCACGTTTTTCAAAATGTTTAGTTTTATACCAAAAATGTACTTTAAAAGTTAAATTTAAAACGAAATATGCAATAAATAGCATTGATTTTTTTATAATTAACAAAACAATTAGTTGAGTAATAAATAAAAAAATTGAACTCCCACTTGCCACATACAACATTTTTTTAATAATTTTTTTAGTTCATCATTACTGATTTCTAACAGTAAATTAAACTTTATCGGCCTGTGAAAAAAAAAGTAGTCGGGATATGAGTCTTCCTATTCGTGTAAAAACATGCTTGATTTTCTAGGTTTTGATTACAAAAAAAATACAACAAAATAGCAATTAGTTTAAAAGTTATCGTTGATCAATTGTTGAACGCCGTTACCAAACAAAAGAAATTTCTTGTAGTTAGTAGGCAAGTGTGAGTTCAATTTTTTTTTATTAAAAAAAACTGTCACATATTGGACTAAGGTTAACAGGGTTCGAACTCTTCCAATCAGTCCTCATCAGAAATTCCTACATCGTTATCCAAACACCCTGTATAAAAATGCTCAAAAATATGTCCCAGTGCACTTTAATTCTTTGTAATAAGAACGTCGTAACATATTTATAAGCGGATAGATTAGATACATATTTTTTCACTTGACTGTAACAAGTGGAAAAAAATCCCAGTAGTTACCACCGAGTATTCAAGTGTCTAATTATAGATGAAATTCCTAGTTTTTACCACTGGTGTGGGTAACTAGCAATGTTCAAGTTGCAGAACATTCTCAACATTGCGGGAATATACTCAGGAATTTGCGAGAATTTTCATGAGAATTTAAGAGTAAGTTCTCATTGAGAATATTTCCATGAGAACTTATAAAAAAAGTGTTACGAAGCACATTGTATTTCACAATTGAGTCAACAAGGCATAAAATGGCATTTATATACAACGGTTTTGGCATGATTAGATTGCTTGTAAAATTGTAATTTCCTAGAACATTCTCTGTAGAAGTTTCGCAACTTATGAAACTTCTCCTCGGCACATTGCAAGTGGTAACAGGTGAAAATAACCCGTATTTTTTCCATCAAGTAAATGATGCAGATAGAAGATTGAGTATGTATAAATATACAGGGTGATCAATTCAAATGGGTCTGTATGGAGGTTATAGAAACCATAAAAAATAGCGAAATTTTGTCTTAGGAACCATGACGTCGATTTTAGTAAATTGAAAAACATTGTAACTTCCCTATACAAAGTCAAAGGGCCGGCGGCGGCACTGAAGAATTGAAAAATAAAACTCCATTGTTTAAAAACCATGCATTTTATAAGTTTTAGATTTCTGATACCTAAAATTAATACTACAACAAAACCGATATCCAAATAACGATAACAAATTTTTCTTTTTAAAAAGTCCAGGTTGGATTCCTGGGCCGAGTACCTACACGTATTTTTTTAAGTGTATAAATGCAGTTTTTCTTTTTACTAAAATCGACGTCATGGTTCCTAAAACAAGATTTCGCTATCTGTTATGGTATCCAAAACTTTCATACTAACTCCTTTGGATTGATCACCATGTAATGTACCTATATATTTTTTTGGATTGGTGATAGTTTTGGAGAGGGTGCCTCCACTACACATACTGCAGGCCGGGCCACGATATTGGTCTAAGACGACCAACAGCGAGCGAATCCATGAGTTGGAGCGGGATGCCGACATGGGTACACGTGCCGTATGGTTTTCCGCTAAGTCGGTCGCCTTAAGGTGCATTCAGACCAAACGAGCATTCGCTATTCTAACCCCGTACTCTACGAAATTCGATCGGTACACAAAACGTGATTCGTTGAGTTCGTAGAGTGGGGAATAGAATAGCGAATGCTCGTTTGGTCTGAATGCACCTTTAGACCAATGTCAAAGAGTATGTTAGCGACGCAATGTTGTTTAACTTACATAGGCCATTATTATTCCAGTACCACGGCTTTGGAGTCTTCCTTTGTAACTTTTTCAAACGAGATTTTGTCGTCGTTGTTGTAGGCTTCTTGGTCGGTGCGTATTCAAACTTCCATATTTCATTCTTATCTGTACCAAAAGAAATTTGTAAGTCAATTAGAATTAAACTTATTTGTACGTCGTCAAAAAATAATATAATAAAAGGAGTAAAGTAAGTTTTGGGGCCTATTTCTCAAAGATTGTATTCTTGTACTACAAGCGGCGATTATCATATTTTCAATAATAAGTGTTGAACATAATTATCGAATTTAATTAAATTTCTGCTTTGATATTGCTAATAAATCTAGCTACAAGCCTTTTTCGTTGGCAACGGTTATAGCCAAAGCATTGAAGCATCACAGCATTCTTAACAGACATAATTTATATAAACAACTTCACAAAGTTTGTGGTACACACGTCTTGGAGTGGCTTTAGGCATTATATCCTTGACAGCGACTCGCTGCGTGTGGCGGTGGCTCTTCGCTTGGGATGTGATGTCTGTCAGTCCCATTTATGCATTTGCGGCACCATGGTGGAGAGCAATGGCCATCACGCGCTTAGTTGTTGTCGGTGTGCAGGGAGATTCCCACATCATCATGCCCTTAACGACATCGTTCGGAGGGCGAAGGTCTCGGCAAATATTCCGTGTCTCCTAGAACCTCCCGGCCTTAATCGCTCAGATGGCAAAAGGCCTGACGGGCTTACTCTCATCCCGTGGGAGAAAGGTAGATGTCTGTTGTGGGATGCCACGTGCGTCAGCACCTTTGCGGCGTCTTATCAAAGCCGAACAATACGCTCTGCGGGCGCGGCGGCCGAGCTGGCTGCGGTTTGTTTGTCCCGCTCGCGGTGGAGACTATGGGGTGTTGGTGTACCGAGGCTAAGGACTTTATTAGGGCGGTGGGTCGGCGCTTGCGGGAGAGAGGTTTAGACACACGCTCCGGCTTCTTCTTGATGCAAAGGTTGTCCATCGCGGTACAGCGAGGCAACGCGGCTAGTGTGATGGGCACCTTTGCATCGGAAAGATCGCGGGTCGAGTAATGCGGGGTCGTTTTAGGTTTTATTTTTATGTTTGAGTGTGTGCATGTAATTTTTATGTATTTATGTGTGTGTAAATTTAGGCTTAGAATGTAATTTTGATTATTGTATTTCTTTAGTGTTTAAGGTGTATTGTTTCACTGCTCCTTGTAGCCATGTATTTAGAGTATAAAAAACAACGTTATTTTTTTGAAAATTAATAAATGATTAATTATTTATTTTTACAAATTATATTACTAGGTTCCTTATCTAACACTTACCGTCAGCCACCTGAGCATAACGTATAGTAACTTGTTCCGGTATCACAAACGGCGTAGTAGAAAAGACGTCGTAGTCTGGGACCCACATATGTCGGTCCAATGGCTCGAATCCATACTGCGTCATATGCGTAGGGCCGCGATATTCCGTATGTTGCAAGCTAAACAAAGTAAATTGGTGAATTTGAAATACATCCAAGGTGAAACTGAAAAAGTCAACATTTAAATTTGGTTCTAAATAGTAAAGTTAAAAAAACCTATTATGTTTTATATGACACACACATAACACCAATCATGTTTTTTTTTAATAATTACGATTTCTTATGTCGAGTCACTGGTTTCACCGCGACCTACTAAGCTATGAACTGTGGGCTATAAACACGAACAAAAGATACGCACTCCCGTGTAAAAAAAAGGGACACAGCAAGACTAGCCCGGTGGTGATAGCTGATAGTTGGGGGAGTATCGCCGCGTCTCTTTTATTTACACGGGACTGCGTATCTTTTGTTCGTGTTTATAGTTCAGTAGCTCGCGGTGAGACTACACAATTCTTCTTCTTCTTAAAATAAATTTTTCGTTAAGTGAATCGTTTTTTAGAAAACAACTCTCAAGGTCATGGAAAGTGTCGCTCAACCCCTTCTATTTTTGAAACTGCGGGTTAAAAAAAGGAGGTGATGTATATTATTAACTTCTATAACCATTTTTTCGATCAAAGCACCTTGTGTATTTTCAGAGATAGGTTGGTTTAACTTTTGCTGCTACGGAACCCTTTGTACACAAGCCTGACTCGCACTTGGTTGTTTTTATTTGTATGGAAGTCGTTCTACCTTGACATTAAAGCCGCAGAAAAGTACCTGAAGTCTTCGTAGTATGTGCCTTCCTCCAACTTCCATAATTCGGTGTCGAGTAAACTCATGTTGATGTGCAGGCCGTATGCCTGGATGTTCAGAAGGCACTTCTCCGTGAACATCACATCCAAGGATATGTCGAACCGAGTACCTGTTATTACGAGGATAATAACGTTTGATCAGTTTAGCGCTATTGAATTCTTAGTTTTAACTACACCATCATTATAATATTCATTTCGTTTCATAAAACTACACACGTGTTTTGTGCCTCTTATTATGCAGCCACATAAGATAGAAATACCAGTGCGTAACATGTGAACAGAGAATATTTATTTGAATCACGATATATCGCTCTTGTATAAATCTACATAAAGTATTGTCATGTGTTTTGAGAGAGGAGTTTGTAAGTTTTAAATGATTTATTTTATAGGGTGACAATATCGAAGATTCTCAAAATTAAAAATGATCTTAGTCAACTCCATTGTTACGAGTAAGTGTTAGGTGCTTTTGGGGGCAGTCCCAATGGATGGCACCTGAGTACAAGTATGAATGTCACATATGACTTTGAAATATTAACACTCCGTAGGAGAAGGATTAGTACTTGTTGATCTCCGTTGAACTTCACCCGCTACATCTTTATGCTCATGTACAGATTGAAGTCATGTAAGAAAGTAATATTTACCCTTGTAGGCATAGCAAGCAGCTCCGCCGGTGCGACGCGGGCAGAAGTGGCTCACGCGCAGCGCGGCAGACGCAGACGCTTCTCTCAACTCGAAAATCATACATGTGTACTGCACCGTGTCAAATATCGTCATCTGTTGATGGTAATATTTATTAAATCCATAGCGACTCAGCGGAACTTATTTATAAATGTCTCTAACTTAAAAAGTAGTAAAGACCCCGGCTAACGATCAAAGCATAACACACGAGATATTATAGGATTAATTTTCACAAAGCGACGTTTTAAAGAAAGATGTAAAATTGGTGGATCAATACAATAATGGCAACATGTTTTTGCAGGTGGTTGTCTGCAAAAGTGGATACAATGAAATGATTCATTCCTAGAATGGATAGGTATACAATTACGTAACTAATAAAATGTTACATGCTTTTATAGATAAGCAAATATTTAGGTTTATCGAAACAGCTGAAACTAAGAAAGTATGGCAGGTAAGGTTCCGCAGACGTCATATAACACACTCCAACTAGGCTACGGAATGTTTAAGGGCAGCCTTAAATCAGCCGGGATATCATTTCAATCATGAACATACTCTTGAATAAAACTTAATTTCGGATAGTGATACTTGATTCTGGTCTTAGTTGTCAGTTTGGTTTTTTGGGGATCCATTATCAATAATATATGTATGTGAGTAGCTATAGGAATTTGAATTAGATTGGTGAACTGCTCATTCTCTTAATAAGTAAACATCCTAACGTTGGAATGCTTAAATTCTCAAGAAATATGGATACAAATGATAAAAAGCCCAATCAGCCTAGGCATTAAAATAATACCTACGTTATATTTAACGTTTTTGACATTGTTGTTATCTGTAGATAATCGCACGTAGTCACGATATATGAGATTTTGCTTCTCGTAAGCATCGCAGTCCCCAAAACGCATCAGCGTTCCAGATATTGAGCCACCTGAAAAGTAAATATTTTATCGTATCATATCAATAGCTGCAATATAATTTTAAAAATCCTATCCGAATGAAACCTACGACAGCAGATTAAGCTTCTAATATTATCTTTATCCTAGATGAGCGAACGTGAGATGAACTGCAACAAGCCGCATCAAATCATGTCAGATGTTAAACTGGTTAGAGTAAGTAAAGTACCGGTAAGGCGAGATTAACTCTGATTGGTTATTATCAGGGTATGATACCCGTATGATATATACGTACTACGTAACACGTATTTGTGCTTGTGGATCTGCGAGATGGTGATGCGTTGGAACTTGTCGAGAGAGTCTTCGATCCAGGGGTAGTAGCGCAGCATGTCGAGGAAGCGCGCCGGCGCACCGCAGCCTGGTCCGTACACACCTAACCCCAACTGAGCATACAAAGTTAGTACTAAAACAAGGCAATATCGTATACTCCATTTCAAATACCAAGGCCCGATGCCACTGCAAAGTTTTATGTGGCACGGGGCAATGGTATTTGAAACGCCGTCAAAGTGGTAGAATAAAATATAGAAGTTTTTTAGGGTACCTCCCGTTTCTTTATACTTATCTTAACCTTTATTCTTTTTCAAAGACCTATTCAACGATAGCAAAATAAAAAAAACATCCCCGCTTTATAACTAGGGGAGGTACTCATATCCTAACAATTTTTTTTTTTACATTATATTCTACCACTTTGTTGGCTTGATTAATATATACCTGTACCAAATTGCAAATTTCTAGTACTAACAGCAACTGAGCTATGCTGCGGACAGACAGACGGACAGATGAACATGGCGAAACTATAAGGATTTCTAGGTTACTACGGAACCCTAAAAACCGGTCAAGTGCGATTCAAACTCGCAGCAAATATAGAAATTACACTTAAATCAAAAACTATAAGAGATTTGATCAAACCTAAATAGCTGAAAAAGTTATGAGGGGGAGTGGACTTCGTCGGGCCCCTGAAGTGAGTTTCTGGGCCTAAGGCTCTGTGCTGGGTCGGTCTTTGGCCTCTCAGCCTGGTTTTCGCTTCTCTGCGCTCTGAAGCTTCGTGTGAAATCTTAGCGTTAACTCTGTTCTGACTTACCTCTACTATGAAGCATGTTTTTTCGATTGGTGTTTGGAAATAAGATTGCGATTTTGTTTGCTGAGTGAAACCACACTATTCTACTACCTTTGGGGATATAACATTTTAGTATTTGGAATTTAACCTAATAATATAGTAGCACCATGTTTTTCAAATTATGTACGTACAAGTCATGATCAGGGCCCGTAATTTTCATGCAGATGACATCAATTTGACGTCACGCAATACTTAGGGTGATCCCATACAGGTTTAAGGTTTTGAAGTTTTTTGTAGGTACATGATTTAAATGATTGACGACTATAATGATTAATAATTAACAATAAAACTGTTTGGGATCACCCTATATGGAGCGTGACGTCAAATTGATGTCATCTGCATGAAAAATACAGTCATGATATTTCTTTAAGTTTGGAGAGGGACCAGGGAGGTTATTATGACGTACTAATGCGATTCAGGGATTAAGGGACAGTTATATATGACTTGCATAGCCTTGTCCCTTTCTCTCGACCTAAGCTGAACCGCATTAATACGTCATGGTAACCTCCCAGTTCTAAAAAAACCGTTTACCTGGACTGCTGCAGGATGGTTAGCCAAGTTGCCAATCGCTAGCGCTTAATCGTCAATCGTAAACGAAAGGCAGCTAAATGTTTTTGTCACACGAATATAAAAGCGTGACAGAGAGGGAAAACTACGATACGCTATCAAGCGTTAGCGATTGGCAACTTTGCTAAGCATCCAGATACCAAATAATAATTTAGATCTGATTGCAATAGATTCGTATATTACAGACACTGCTACAAAGCAATTCATAATGGCACAAACGTTACAAATTACATACAATCGACCCAGCCAACCATGTAAGTAGCGATATAAAGCAAAGCAGATTAAACCTTCAAAGTGTTGAGAGCGCGACCGAGCGTCAAGGAAACCAACGAGAATCCTTGGTTTGTTAAATAATATTAACGAGATTTTACCCCTTTCAATTTTTACCAGTCATTGAATATAAAAAAATTAGGATATTTACTTTTTACGTGACGTAAATGTACATGCCGCTGGCCCCGGCAAATAATAAGGTAGCTGGATGCTTAGCCAAGTTGCCAATCGCAAACGCTTAGTAGCATATCGTAGTTTTCCCTCTCAGTCACTCTTGCATATTAGTGCGACAAAGACAGTTAGCTGCCTTTCGGTTACGATTGACGATTAAGCATTAGCGATTGGCAACTTGTCTAAGCACCCTGTTATATTATCCTGGTCTTAATGGTAATTAATTATTGAAACCTGCAGGTAGCAATACATCTACTGGTTTTTTTTCGTAATTTTCATATCATTATTTAAAGTAAAATTAATGTAATGTTATTCCAAGATTCTTCTCGGACCTAAAAGTACTAGAATAAAATAGTACGATTATATTTAACAATACTACTTATTGATAATTGATTTGACAAGTTACTTTAAATTTTAATTCGCATTTAAATAACTTCACATCATATAGACATAGACAACCGCAATTATCATTTTATAAACGTAGTTAAATGAAATTTATTTGTGCGTATCTACTGTCCAATATAATATAATCGTCATCTTCATCAGTCACGTAGATTTAATCAAATGCAATTGAAATGGCGAAGACAATGATCTTATGACAGAATTTTTGTCAATTTTTTCCTAAAAAAATACTTTTTCCAATTATTATTATATTCGCCGTGGCCAACGATACAGCTACTTATACCTGATCCACGATAGCGAGCTAGTATAGGGACCTCTCTTTCGCACTTTTGTATGCAAATGAAAGGGACAAAAAAGGGCAGTGGGCGTCAACATTTGCACCTTGCTGTCGGCCTCGGCTTAATAAACATATAGCCGGCAAATGGTGAGCGAGATTGACAAAAATATTCCTCCACGCTTATGGCTCACCATTGAACGGGTCTGAGAAGATTTGTTCGATACTTCAACTTCTATTCATCCACGCGATAGAAACGGAAATATGAAAGCTAGAAGCAGCTCAAAAACGGCTCTTTTATTTAAGGGTGTGCCAGCCCTTCTATATATGACTTAGAATGTTTTTGATTGTACCAATTGCCACCGGCCCCAAACATCCCGCGAGGCCAACTCAGCACCAGAGCCCCATACAAAAGGCGAACGCTCTGCCAAAGAAACTGTACATTTCACAAAGGATGGTCGCCTCCTAGCCTCGTATAGCTGAAATAAATAATAAGAAAAAGGATCAAATGAAAGGTAAAATACAAAAGGTAAAATAATATCAGCCTCTTTTTGAAACTGTTTGTCAAGTCACAATAAATGTAAATATCAAAATGCTGTCCTGTCCTATATTGATAATTTTATTGTCAGCAGTACATTTTTTGGCCCCACCTCAACTCTTCCGGTGGGTGTTGTAAGAGTCGACTAAGAGATTGAAGTGTCTTTAACTATCCTTGATTACTGCATACTGATGATGGGCAGCAGCGTCATCATAGTGGACTACTGCGATCTCTCATCCACTTTCCCAGCATGGCAATTGAAGGAGCTCCTAATGCGTTAACCTACCTAATGAGAAAAGGCTCATCTCCAGCAGTGGACTCAGATGATGTATTGATACTCAAGTAGGCACTTTTAAATTGAACTCACACCCCAGTTGACATAAAATTCACGGCACCAGTCAGCAGGCACTTCAGTCACCGGTAACACTCGCTTTTGTAGCCTGTCTAAATCTGAAAATAATATTGTACTGTTAGGTCAGGTCATTGAGCTCTGATGACGACTAAAAATTTTTAAATCTAATGCGGGAGATAAATTCAACTAGGCACCGGGCTTGTAGTACACCAAACGAAGGAAACTCAGAGGAAAAAACTCGTGTATATGCGAACTTTGGCTTAGTTGTAGGGAATGGTGTTTTAAACCACATACTAAAAGTACTGGTGGTTAGAGGTGGAGCTAACGGGGGGAGAGGGGTGTAAAGGTCCTTATTTTTAAATTTTCGTAAATAACTCGTAAACCGTGGCTTATAGCAAAAAACGTTCTAGTACATAAGTAATCTACATAAAATTCTCTACAAAAAAGACATACGCATGTTTCCTCTGGGATCAATGTGTCATGAGATAAAAAAGCAGGAAGATGGACACTAAAGAAATAAACACATTTGTTTAAGTAGGTATGGCACATACAGAATGCTCGCGAGCATTCCAAAAGATTTTAATGCTCAATTCCTGGCCATTTAGAGTCTTTAATGTTACGTAAAATTTCCTGGATTCGGCTTGGTTTCAGAGATAATCAACCTTTTTTTCGAAATAAGTTTTTCGACGTAACTCATCATAAAACTTCTTTTTGATTACAATGCTACTACAATGTGTTTTAATATTACCACACCTTTTGCCTGGCAATCAAAAAATGGGAATAAACTTGACGAAATAACCTGTCCTTAAACAAAATATTAAAATAAATAATTTTAACAAATTGTTGTTATGATAAAAAGTAATGGAAATGTCAAAAGTATTCAAAAAGTCTAAAATAAAAGGAGAAAAAAAATTTTTTTTGGTGGTATTTCACATTAGGTTTCATAATCATTTTTGTTTATTTTGACATCAAGAATGCATACTTAAAATCTTTTGGAATGCTCGTGCCCAGGCGCGCCGTTTATGCTTATTTATAAAAATAAAATTCCTAATTATCTTCTAAACCTAAAATATTCTCATAATCATCGTCAAAAGATTTTAACTTTGCACTCTAGACATCAAAACAAACAAAAAATATAATGAGATCTAATGCCAAATACCACCAAAAAAAAAATTTTTTTTTCTCTTTTTTGTTTACTTTTTGCATACTTTTTAACATTTCCAGTACTTTCTATCACAATAACAATTTGTTAGAATTATTTATGTTAATATTTTTTAGGGACAGGTTATTTTGTCACGTTTATTCCCATTTTTTGATTGCCAGGCAAAAGGTGTGGTAATATTAAAACACATTGTGGTAGCATTGTAATCAAAAATAAGTTTTATGACGAGTTACGTCGAAAAACTTATTTCGAAAAAAAGGTTGATTATCTCTGAAACCAAGCTGAATCCAGAAAATTTTATATAACATTAAAGACTCTAAATATGGTCAGGAACTGAGCATTAAAATCTTTTGGAATGCTCGCGAGCATTCTGTATGTGCCATACCTACTTAACAAATGTGTTTATTTCTTTAGTGTCCATCTTCTTGCTTTCTTATCTAATGACACATTGATTCCTGAGGAAACATACGTATACTTTTTTTGTAGAGAATTTTATGTAGATTACTTATGTACTAGAACGTTTTTTGCTACAAGCCACGGTTTACGAGTTACTTACGAAAAATTAAAAATAAGGACCTTTACACCCCTCTCCCACCTTTAGCTCCACCCCTAACCACCAGTACTTTTAGTACGTGGTTTAAAACACCATTCCCTACAACTATGCCAAAATTCGCTTATACACGAGTTATTTCCCCCGATAGGCAACTTTTGGTTTTCGTTAGGTGGGCTATTGTTTAAGTATATAAATAAGATGTAGTTTAGGCAACGCTAGGTCGATTTGTATGAGATATCCCAAGATATTCATTTTGAAACAAATAATTTCAAATTAACATTATTTACTCACTGTCATCAAATTTTATAACCCAAAATGTTGGATGACGTATTTGCTGCGGTGGTGGACATACGGGTGTAACTACTTTGACTGAAAAATAAAGAAAAAGATCAGCAACACAAACAAAACGCATAAAAGATCTAGGTATTCGTTTTTAGGGTTCCATAGTAAACTAGGAACCCATTTATATGTATAGTGCTTTTCTCATAGTTGTAGTCCGTGGGCTAGTCGGTCTGAAATTAGAAAACGGTATAATTTGGGGGTACCAAGTGTCCTTTTTACAGTAGTTAGACATATTCATAAGGATGTTAAAAAAGTAGGATAGACATCTCAAAGTGGTAGCTAATAGGCATACGGGCTATTTCAAGATTTCCGTTGTATGACAGGTATGGTTAAAATTAGGAGGTACAAATTTTCCTTTTCACGGCTGTTAGGTAAGCTTATAAAAACGTCAAAAATGCAAGATTGCCATTTATAAGTGCTACCTAACAAAAATAAAGCTCATTAAATACACTATCTTTAAAAAAATATTTAATTTTTCTAGCGTCATGACTACTATGTAAAAACACGACACAAAAAAAATCAAAATCACGAAATTTTCATAAATTTGGTCATAATTAATTATTGGTTGGTTTTAGGAATATGGTGTATATGCAAAATATGAAGCTTACAGATATGCCTTGAATTTTGTTCAAGAGAGTAATTAGATATATTTAATAGTTCTCGAGATATACTTGATTTTGTAAAACTTGAGATCCACCGTTTTTGATTGGCCCCCAATTTTGTTAGGTAGCACTTATAAATGGCAATCTTGCATTTTTGACGTTTTTATAAGCTTACCTAACAGCCGTGAAAAGGAAAATTTGTACCTCCTAATTTTAACCATACCTGTCATACGACGGAAATCTTGAAATAGCCCGTATGCCTATTAGCTACCACTTTGATATGTCTATCATACTTTTTTAACATCCTTATGAATATATCTAACTACAGTAAAAAGGACACTTGGTACCCCCAAATTATACCGTTTTCTAATTTCAGGCCGACTAGCCCACGGACTATTGCAACAAAACACAATGCAATGAAATAAACAACAAAATATCAAAGTTTTTTATATGCATAGTATTGCATAGTAGGCATAGTGGCAGAATTTCATCATGCCTGTGCCACAAATTTATGTGGAATAGAAAAAAAATGCACTTTGCCGGGCTAGGTTTCAAGATTTCGACGGCCCCTACGTAAGTTGTCGTAACTTGAAATTTGGGTTTTTCTTTTTATTTCATAAAACATTATATCTTTTAGCAATGTTTCCGATCCACGAAGAAAAAATTTAAAAAATCTATTACAAATAGGTTTTTGACACCCGAAAACTATCGTAACTTAAAAAAGCACCGTCGTATATTGTAGTAAGTCTACTTACGATAGTTAATACGGGGCGGCCACCCGCGCTCGCGCAGCGTAATTGCTAGTTACGATCTTATACGCGGTGGGGCAGAGGATTTTCAAGAGCGATATTTTTTTACCAAAACCTAACAACTAGATGAAACAAAAATGGATAAACGATACATTTTATTAGATAAAAGTAAGACACTACATCGGAAACAAACTCAAAGTAACTGCGAGACCAAAATAAATTTTTGGAACGGCCGTTGGAGTTAAACAAAATGTAGTCTGAGATGAAATAAAAGACGGTTCAGAAATAAAAATGATTTAAAACCACTAAGCAAAGTTAGCAATCGGTTCGAGTTCACTCAGAAATCAGTTGTGAATTTATTAGTATGGATGCTGACAATTTTTTAATAATACCGGTGTATACTGTAGTATGTTATCACTTACCACAACTTACTTCGGAGTTGAAGATCGGTGTTTTGTCTTAAGTTTAACATACTACTATTTACGTTGGATTTTATTATTTTTTTTGTGTTGTATGTGTACTTGAGACATTTTTCGTCGGAAATTGTTTTTAAATTTCTATTGTAAGTGATATTTTTGCCGTGTGGTGACGGCAGTAAGAATACATTTGTCACCACCCCAACTCCTCCTGCGGGTGTCGTAAGAGTCGACTAAGGGATTGAAGTGTCACTGACCATTTTTTTGATAACGATTGATGATGGGCAGCAGCGTCATCATAGTGGACACATTACTGCGATCGCCAATCCGCTTGCCCAGCGTGGCGATTATGGGCATTTACCTCCTAATGTGTCTATACGCATAGCTAATAGGAGAGGCCTACGTCCAGCAGTGGACTATCATAGGCTGGTGATGAAGTGATATTTAAGACAGTATGCGCCGGATCAAATACAGAGTTACTACAATTTACAATTATAATGTCGGCGTATTTCAATAATTTTTGCTCATTATACAGGTTTGCCGCTTCTATTTGAACTAAACGATAAATAAATGCAAAAGTCATTGTAATAAAACGGCATTTTTTGTGATAGTGACGACTACAAAACAATCATATCACTTACATTATTAAACACTGCAGCAGTTGGTGGGTTCTTTTATGAGTATTTAGTCATCATTCATCAGTGAAATCATCGTCTGTAGTTCGAAGATTTGACTGCTGACTGAATGAAACCGCCAACAGCTGCAGGATCTAATCATGAAAGCGACACGACTATTCCTTAAGAATATAATTACGTTGAAAAACGCTTGATATCGATATAATAATTAGATGTAGTTGAAGCTGAAGGCATTTTTGTTAACTTATTTTTTATTATGTCTTTGCACTGTGAGAGAAGTCATTAATCTGCCATGTCTATAATTATAATTTCAAAACTACGTTCCTGATGCTGAATGATAGACTGTTTTTTTGTACTAGCTAAATGCACAAAATTATAATAAAACGGCTAAACTCATGTATATTCGGTAAATATAAAAAGTGGATAATAAACAGATGAGCACCAAGTGGCTCGCTGAGCTCGTTGAGATAAACGGTTTGAGGGTGGTCTTGCGCCGGCACTGATGCCATGTCCGACTGCGGGTTTATGTCACCGAACATTACGTAACAGATGATAAGCACACGAAGTCACAGTGTGCACAAAACCATCATTATTAGCTCGGAGATTACCGGCTTCTATGCCGTTGGCTCAGTCCAGCCCCCATTCCGATTAAAATTACTCTTAATCGCTCTGTATATCTTCCGTGGCAGGTAGCATCTTTACCGTACCAGCATCCTCGCTTTATCAAAGCGTATAGGAAATGCAATGTGCCTGTATCGTATGCGTCCACCACAGCCGAGCTATATCTATCCTGTCTTTGACACTCCGAATGTGCTCCGAGTCTTGTAGACCCATTACATCGTTCCTTACCGAAGTCGTACGGTATCTCATAAACACCCGAACTGCCAATTGAATTTCCGTCCTTTGGAGATCGTAAGAAGTACTCATATTTGTATGAGGACGAAAAATGGTCTTAATACTACACCTTCGGCGTAATAGGCGTCCAATTCCGTTTGTCACTCATGTAATATGAGGCAAGAACGATGGTGCCCTCTCTACTGTGTGGTGAGGTCGAAACGTCCCTGAGCTCCTTGTAACTACGCTGACTTTGTCTCCAACCATATCTGTTCCTCTCCAAGCTCTCCAACGTCTCGTCTCGTCTGACAAGTTGCAACATTTGTAATAGTTTAGATAACAGTGGACCGAAATAGGCGAATGATATGATGTGAATAAAAGATATAAACTCATTTCGCATGTATTGTGAATCACAGAACCGCGAGGACAGGTTTGCGAGATAATTGTATAAGCCAGTTAGCAGGTAGCTTTTCTATAGACTTTTTGTGACAGACGATCATTCTGACCTAGCATTAATAACCCATCAAGAAAACGAAGTGTCCCATCCACCTCTCTCTTAAATGTGAACTTTATTCTGGGATGCATCTCATGAAGATCGGTTAGTAACACATCAACAACTCTATCAGGAATTACAGCAAAAACGACATCCACATTTTTTAACCAGCATATCAGCCTTTTCGGACAACTCTTGAATGCCCTCTGCTTTAATGTATCCATGAAAATGTCGACCAGTACCAGAACTACATTATAAGAGAACTCTTTGCTTCAATCTGCAAATAATACTCCCCTTGCCAAACGGAATAGCAACTATTCAGGAAATGTTCGATGAATTTCATGTGCACAGTCGTTACGAGCTACAACATCTTTAATTATTTTTATAGTTTCCAATACTCGCAAACAATGAAGCTACATCAAACTCAACTACATAGTCTCGTCTTCATTCAACACGACATTTTCCCAAAACTGTACAAAAACACTTTACCTAATCTATTTTTCATAATAAAACATACAAAATAACTATTCACCTGCTTAATTTTCTCAAAATATTCCATCAGGATTCCATAAAAATACTATTAAATTGTTTGTTGAATGGCATAATACAGTAACTAACAAAAAGTTTTTTTAATGTTTCCGCAAAATAATGTTGTAAATAACAGATACGACAAAACTTACACGCATAATTCCAACGTATCTTGTAGTATGTATTACTTACGATCAATAACCATTTATGACCACCGGCGTAAAGTGAAGTAAGTAATACATACCGCAATTTTTAGATTCTCTTCTCCGTCATATATTGTCGTAAGTGCAATTTCGGCAAAAATATGAAATATATCAGAGAGGTAATTATATCACTATAAAGATAGTATCTTTGTTATTGATCATGCCAATTTTCAAAGCAATCCATTGAACTATGTAACTACCGTACACATTTCAAACTTTAAAGTGCTCTCCTGTAAACTTGCCATTTTCAACTTACGACAACTTACGTAGGGGCCGTCGAT
This sequence comes from Thaumatotibia leucotreta, assembly GCA_025490895.1. Lineage (NCBI taxonomy): Eukaryota > Metazoa > Arthropoda > Insecta > Lepidoptera > Tortricidae > Thaumatotibia > Thaumatotibia leucotreta. The sequence goes on from JALPQI010003418.1 coordinate 78,404, forward strand.
TTGTATTAAATTCCAATAAAGACCTCTTGTCCTGTGGCCTATTTCACCATAATTACAATTGTGACAATTGTAAAATATCACTGCTACTGACGTCACAGGCCTCCGTAGGCTACGGCTACCGCTTACTGTCGGACGGTCCATGTGTTTGTTTGCCACCAACATAAAATTATTACTAATAACGTTATTATATCGTTAATAAACTACTTTTTATTTTCTGAAACCCGTGACAATTGTCGCAAGGTTTAGTACAATTTACATCAATTCTTGACATGAGGTTCGGCTTATGTCGGAATTTCGCTAAAATTGTCGTGATTTTTGTGACAATTGTAATTTTGCTTCGCATAAAAGTAGCTATTTACTGCTGATTTATTAAAGTTCCTGCACAAATTTTTATGCTGGTGGCAAACAAACGCACGGCCCTTCCGATGGTAAGCGGTAACGGTAGTCTATAGACGCTCCCTATTGGAGAAACCGTAGATTTACAATTGTAGGACTTGTCAATGTTGTGAAATTGGGGCCTGGTCGCACCTGAAACGTCATACTTCGCTGCCTATTATAAAGAACATAACAATTTTCATTTCATGTTTGTAAAAACTGTGCTCTTTTAAACTTTTTTTTTAAAGAGCTATTTTACCCCACAGCAAAATAGAAAAATCATCCCCACTTTACTAGTAGGGGAGGTACCCGAAAATAAAATAGTTTATCTACATTTTTATTCTACCACTCTGTTGGCGCAATTTAAGTACCCACCGAGTTGTAGATTTCTAGTATTAACGGCCACTGAGCTATGGTGCGGACACACATGGTGAAACTATAATAAGGGTTCCTTGTTTACTACGGAACCCTAAAATGCTCTTAAATAACCGTGGAACCCTATAGGTACTCAGCGATGCTCGTAGCAGATTTTTTTTATTTTCCCAAACGGCACGTAATTCTTTCTACCCTTGTGTTAAAAACAAGTTAATTTAATAATGATCCTTGTAAGCGCAATCAAGGAAATCGACTCAAATACCTTTTTGCGCTTGTTGCTATGAAAATAAGATCAAAAACCGTTTTCTCGTACATTCTTACAGTCGCCATCAGATATATCGTAGCGTCCGAAGCTTTCAAAAATATCTGAACACACCTTACACGTAGGTATATACGTCAATTCAGACACAAGATTATTCATACTTTAAATTTTTAGCTTTAAGTTCGCCTTTTGTACAATAATGTTGGTTTCTTGTGCAATAAAGGTTAAACAAATAAATAATATTGTGCCTAATAACTGTTTTGGTCAAAGGTTTAGCTAGAATGGGTGAAATGGGCTCGTGATTTTGGTCGTCTTTCATCGTCATCGTCAATTCAATATTACCTACAGTAAATACTAAGTACCTACTTATGTCATTATGTATTCCAGGTAGGTAAAAGTACATTGTGCATCAAGGGAGGTAAGTACGGAATCACTAACGAGAGTGTTAGAAGCCCGACGCCGTTAGGCGGAGGGCTTTTATGACTAAAGTTAGTATTCCGCTTACCGACCGTGATGCATACAATGTTTTTCATCACACTTGCCAACGAAAAAATAAGTTTTAAGACATAATATTATTAAATGACGTACTGACATTTCTATTACTCCCCAGGGAATTTCACTTTTCTATTACTCCCGCTACGCGCGCAAGCAATGGCGCGCTTAGACAGCAAGTGTGATGAAAACATTTTTACATTAGCATTCCTATGAAAATGTCAGCGTAAAAGTTTTATTAATACATACTAAAATTAATGATTGGATAAGGGTGTTTCACCCTCATGGGGTGTGGATCAACGCGTTAGAGGTTTTTACAAAAAAAATCTAACACATCTCTGTAGGAACGCTTTAGTTTCACGTCATTAATAAGTACCTATAATATTCTTTATAGCATCATATTACTAAGGTCAATTCATGGACAGATACCGAATAACGATGTACATAAAGGTGAATGGTAACGAGGTCTTAGCGTTGTGAGCCGTCTCCAGACAACCTGGGGGTAGCAGGAGATACAAAAACGTATTTTAATGAATAAGTAAGGTTTTTCTCACGGTTTCTCACGGGTTGCTTGAGATGCACGATGGCAATACTGTTTATGGTTTCACCGTACTCTGGATGGACGACGTAGTTGCGTACACGCCGGCCTTCCCGCTCCCATCCTTCACCCAGCAGCACTCGCGCTTTATCTCTGTAAAATTATACAGGTAGGTAGGTATGGTCAATACAAATCGATCAGTAGGGAGCAAACTCAAACTATAACTGTTCAATAAATTAGTTCTTATAGGAATTTTGGAATCGATTTTTAAGAAAGAGCAAAAAGCACGCATGGCTTAAAAAACGCTATAATTTGTTTGAAAATCGAGCCCGGCTTGGTTCTATTTTCAAACAAATTTAAAAATGAAAAGAAACTGGCAATATGTGAGTTCGATTATTAATTTGTATTTGTAATACCTACATAATTTATAGTAATACGTCATTGGCATGTAATGTTATTATTATAAAACACAGAATGTTTTAATGGCAAACAATTTATTGAAAAACATTCAATTTGCAGATTAAAAATTGACTTAAGCCGTGATCTGATGCACTGTAGTCACCTGAAGGACCTCTTGGGCATGGGACCAATGTCTGCAGAGTTGGCGATAACAAACTCTGCGTGTATGAGCACCACTGATGTAACGGAGCGCGTCTCACCAAGCCCGCCGTCTAAAACAAATCATCATCATCATCATCATATCAGCCGAAAGACGTCCACTCCTGAACATAGGCCTCTCCCAAAGATTGCCACAATGACCGGTCCTGCGTCCTCTAAAACAAATGTCGGTACCTAATCAATTTTTTCTATTTAAAAAACTTACATTACATGTAATTTTAATTCAATATTTAAGATGGTTTTGATAGTCTCGAAAATTTTGATATTCAGTTTGAATTATTTTTTTATTGAGTAACGTTCAGTTGGATATATTTTATTGAAACAAATTGCAACGGAATACGTAAAAACTAACAATTTGAATTTTTTGCAAAACTAAAATTAGACATAAACTAAACTGATATACCGAATAGTGTAGCGAGTAACTCAGATTCTTTAATGTGAAACAAGCTAAATCTTTGAACCCCTAATAAATACATATCAGAGAAATAATAAAGGAATTTGATAATTATTTTAAAGAAAATGCATACGATGTACCTATTTATTTAATGGCTTCGAAAAGATTTTATGAAAGATAATTTTGGACAAATTTGAGTACCTACGGAAATTTAGACATGTCGATTAGTTGTACAATAAATTATTTTAATAATAAATATTACATGACGGAAGAATTATTAAATTATTTGGACTGACTCCGCTCCGCTCCGCGTCAGTGGAGCCGCACCCTAAGACCCGATGAAAGGTTTTACAATGCTTAGGAACCTGAACGACGATGTAGATAAGTGACTGATGACACGAAGCTTCAAGGATTCATCAGCCTTATCTTTAATGTATCTTCAAAAGCCCATTTTCTAAGTCTAAGCTATTTGACAAATTCTTTAATTCTCGAGTGTTAACGAGTGGAAAAACCAAGCACTTTCAATTGATAAATTAGTTCTCTCTAAATGTTCAAACAGGGTTAATCTTTCCTCTTGCTTTAGGTATTCATTGTGGAGTAGGGGAGCACTAAGCAAAGATTTTTCAAAACTTACTTCCTAAGGGGTTGAAATGGGGGTCAAAAGTTTGTATGGTGAATCAAGATTAGTTGGACTATTTTATTCCAATCCAAACTTCGTAGGAGTATTCTTTAAAATAAATGTGTAAATACTTGTTTCAAATTATTTGATAATTCAACCCCTGAAAAGGGTAAAAAGGGTAATTAAGTGAAAAAATCAACATGGGTACCATTTTTATGGCTTATTGGGTCGTAGATCACAAAAAAAAGATTATAAAAACTACAGTGGCGGACGTGATATACAATGTACGTACCCTGTAGTTATGGTGTGATGGAGTAGAATTTGAAAAATATCAATATAGCTTTATTATTTATTACTATGTTATGTACATTTCTCATTACATTTATTCGAAATTTAGCACCCCTACGACCAATTAATTACGATTTTTGAAGTGCAATTTTTATTTCGTATGTCGATCATTAATTGTATTGTAGTTGTTACTAGCAATGTACAAATTGCAGAACATTCCCAGAATTGCGGGAATACACTCGGGAATTTCCGAGAATTTCCATGAGAATTTAACATTAAGTTCTCATTCCATGAGAACTTATAAAAATGTTTTAAAAATAATTATTTAAAATCGTAAATAAGGCAGTAAATATAACTCGTAAGGCATGTATCTGCGATCTTGGCTTGATTAAATTGTTTGTTAAATTTAGATTTCCGAGAACATTCTCTATGCAAGTTTCGTAACTTATGAAATATCTCCTAGGCACAAAGTTTGTTACTCACATAGCGAGTAGAATAGCACGCCAAGCCAGGGGTACTCATGATTCAATACGGCACCTTCTACCGTCTCTGTGTCGTCAACGCCGCAGTTCACTACGTCCAGTTGTACTGCCTCTCCTCGCCACACTGTTGGATTTTTGAATGTTATTAGAACTTCTTAGTTGGTTGTTACAATGTACTTGTGTACATATTAGCCGACTTGCACAAGCTCGTATCAGGCGCTAACACGCGGATATTTTTTTCGATTGATTGCTGCTGATATTCAGAGCCTTATAAAAATAACTTTATAAAACTCTATCCCCACTAAATATTTAAATATAAATGTCGAAGTACGATATCATCAAACCGCGATTAGAATGGGACTCAAAATTACTGTTGACACAACAGTGTATAAGTCAATCTAGGATATACTATATTCATAGTTTCAGTGCAGAAATCTACAAACAATAGATTAATTATTCACTAACTACATCTATAAACAACTTTTTTCTTAGTAAATGTTGCGTCAACAGTAGGTACTTTCGAATCCCTTTCTGATTCCGGTTCGATAATAAATAAAGGAATCAAAATTCTTTTCGTTGTCTTATTTTGTGTCCCTAAAAAACGTGACGCAGTAGTGACTTCTATATGAGATGATGTTTTGTTTTCATTTCTAACATGTATGGATTAAATTTGAGCGTCAAAAAAATACAAGTTCAATGGTTTTTTTTAAATACTGAGTTGAAACAGCAACGAAAAGCGTGACAGAGTGGTATAAAACAAAACAACGAATATAATTTTGACCCAAAATCGTTGTATAGTTATAACCCTACGGATTCATTACTATCTTAAGTACTAGAAATATAACTATAGTTACGTACCTATATTCCTAGGGTTATAACTATACATTGCGACTTTATCTATTATCAAGCGTCTACTTGGCACCGTCAGAACTGGATGAAATTAATTGGATGATTTTTTCAAGCCGAAAATGGTAATACGATTTTAAGAACTATTTAAACAAATGCCAATCTAATTAAAATCACTATTCTAGTCTCTTACTATTTAAGTAAAATGCGAGTGTATACAATTCCATCCATATCATGATTAAAACATAAACTTTTATGCAAATTATAAAACGTAAATTATTTTAATGTATGTATGTATTAGTTATTTACACAACCGCGAACACCGACAAATAGCAAAACGAAACTGGAAATAAATGAACTTGTTGACACTGTTGACAAATAGTACCATTTTTTAATACAACATTTTAGTGTTTTGTAAACTAGAAACGTAGGAATGCTCGATTTACACTCAGCATGACTTAACGAGTAGAATATTAGTTGTATTCGAATATTCAGTTTACTAACTGTCATGTAAATTGATAGATTCTATATTTTTGTTATTTGGTGGGTATAAGGTAACAGCGTCAGTAATAGACAATGTCCTAAAGTTATTCTGTAAGCTACAGCAGTGCCATGGCTGTTGTTCAATTCATTTATTTTAAAAAATGCTAATGGTACAAGCAAGTGACGTTTTTTTTACTTAAAAAAAATAACGACAACCAAAATAATAATAATACTTATAAATATTGGATGTCATATACCAAAAAAAAACCACGACCAAGATCACCAGCATCCGAGGTGGGAATTGAACCCACGTGCGCAGCTTTTGATACCTACACCGCTCGGTAACCCGGTTTTGTTGTTGGTACCTATATGACATCCAATATTTATAATTTATACATAGTATTCAGTAGTGTGACTATTCGGGGAAAAATAAAAACACAAATCAAAATGATTATTTTAGTTCATAAATATTTTTGAGACTTGTGATACAATACAAAAACTTATGAACAAAGGCAAGTTAGACCAATCATACAAGATTTATAGGTAGTTTAAATGGAAAACACAAAAGCAAAAGCACAACAACACTAGACGAACCGGGGCAGATACTCTTGAATAATGTAGATATAATTAAAAG